>JAGDQP010028660.1:0-23975 GCA_022664845.1 Lepisma saccharinum | reverse complement strand
ACACTGGTGGGAAAATCTATGACTGACTAAAACTGGCAGGCCACGGAATTCGCTTAGTAATCTCCATTTGTTCCTATCACTTTGAGTTTTTTTTTAAATACGTAATTCGAATTTATACGTGGGCGTTTTGGTTTTGTTTATAATAAAACCATTACTTAATATTTTACGTTATTAGGCTAGGAATTGTTAGGTTACATTCTACCTTTGATTTCAGTGGATGGAAAAAGTGAGTAAAATCTTTCACTCTAGCTAATGATTTTTTATTTGTTTGTTTGTTTCTCTTCCGAGGAAGTGTTTTAACTACTCCTTCCCTGCAAGACAATTATGCAGAGAAAATGGTTGATCTAAATTACTTCTGATAGCCAGCTGATAGGGAGATAGACAAACATTCTAAATTATGTCTTCGAATTCCAAAAAAATCATCTATCATAACTTTGCCATATGGTTATTTTTAGGAGAGAAATTAAACAGGCGTTGGAAAAATGTAATTAATATTTAGATCCTTTGGGGCGGGAGGGGAAAGACTGCATTACGAAGTCGAGCAACTCTTTGCGGGACCTGCAACCTTATTTCGGATAATAATTTTTCTGAGTGAATTTTACTATGTATTAGTTTTTGTAGAAATGATAATAGAAAATTAACTCTTCTATTTTAACTCATTCAGCGCGCAAGTACAGAGAATAAAATTATCTAGCGTTGGGTCTTAGGTCGCCCTGTGTGAATTGATGAAGTGCATAATTGACGTATTATTAGGATTAAAGTGTTGCTCCGTAGTGTAGTAACTAAAGCAACTTATAATAAATCACAACGTTGCAGGTTCGAATCCATCCACAGACACGTGGAAAATTTTTCGATTATAAATGAAGACGAGAGAGTAAAACATGTCATTGAATAAAGGCATAATGCAATCAAGGTCTAGTTTTTTTTCTAAAACTGCTGTAAAAATATGCATAATTCGGTTTACTAAAATAGTAAATTTCCTCAGAATGTAACTTGGTACTATTTTGAGTGCATACAACTGAAAAATAAGTTGGGCTAACATTGGGCCACATGTACATTGGAATTACCATATAGTTTGCTCTACGTTGAACTTCGCTTTTAGGGCCAACGTTATCGCTAACGATAAGGCTAGCGGCCAACGACCAAATAGTACGTATGTTGAACAGTACTGAAAAACGTTAATCTAACGTTAAAACGTACAATCAGATTTTCAATGGTCCAACAAGAATTTGCTACTTGGGGTACACACGATTTTGTATTATATTTGTTGTTACTAATACAATTCGCAATATAATTACTAAATGAAAAATTATATATTACTATTAAGTTGATCCATTATAATGCGGCCCTCGCTCTCTTCCTGATTAGTCAATTTGGCCAGCTGCCAAAAAAGATTGGAGACCCCCTGGAGTAGACTATAACGTTTTTCCGAATGATGATTGAATTTTCTGTTTGGGAAGATTGCTCGTTAGTATTCACAGTGCAATGTAAATATTATACTTGTTAATAATTACTCTGGGATAAATAGCTACTACTGAACTATGATATATGCAGCAAACGCAAGTTTGCTGTAAGATTAGAAATTATATTTTACAGCTGTAAGTAATGCTTTTGTTACAGTACTACACAAATCTGCTTTATGTAATAAATAGTGCAAGAAATACAGAAGAGGTATAGAATGAGTGAAGACAATACACGGTCAGGAAAGTCGAAATAATATATTACATTATACTAGAATAATAACTTCTATGGGGAAGCAGAGGCGGGGGGAGGCAATCTTCCTCCACTCACCACGTCCACCCTCTTAGTATAGAACCATTGAGGAAGAACACAAACTCTACAGAATTAGCCATTTTTCGCAGGAAACCGGCCGAGAACCTGTTTCATTCAAGCGGTACACAGATACTTATTCAGACATTCGCTTCTCCAACTTCTCACCCCTTCCACTGCCAGGCCTAGAGTGGGGCGTGGCTTACCCTCATCAAAAATTTTAGAGGTGGACTAGAATAGCTATATAAAACTATTATTTTTTTATTGGTGTATCGGACATGTTTGCAATTAAAATTATTAGAATTGTTTGTTCACAAGGAATAAAACAAAAAAAAGTTGATCTTTCTAGCGTAATTGGTTGCAAAGTTAGTCATATTGTAATTTAGAGAAAACAAAATAATTTTATTTATTTTTTAATAATTTATTTCTGAAAAACTAGGAGACAAATGTACGTTCTAAGTATTTCAACCCGTGCATAAACTTCTGAAGAATGCTCCAAAACTTTTCTTTTCTATTAAAGATATCCAGTTTCTTAGAAAATGAAGATATTCGGTATCCATTTTCTGTCCATAAGCTCCAACAGTAAACTTTCTAGCGCTGAGAGAAGTAGAAGACCTCCGTTAAGAAGAAGATTATATTTAACAGCTATTAGAGGCGTTTCACAACATTTCGACAAATTCAAGAAATCTTTTAGCAGCCGGTTTTTGGTTTTGGGAGGTTTTAGGATCAAATACTAGTCTTAAAGATATCCATTCTTTTCTTCTAAAACTATACCATATTCTGGCAATTAATTATTATGTCTAGCCAATATCCTGTACACACAAAAAAATCTATCGTAGGTTTTGCCACATTTTATTTGCTGCCCCATCTGGTGGCCGGAATGTAAAACACTACAACCAGGTAATTCTCGAAACTGATCATTTGAGTATTTTTAGGTTTTCAATAGCCAAAATTGTGATCATCATTATGATGAATTTCGTGTTCTTCCGGGACGCTACTAACGCCTTGAAGTTCCTGCCTTAAGGTTAACCGATAGTGTCTCACCAATCCATTGCCTTCCACCAGGTAGAGATGACGGGACGCGAGTTTTTATATTACAGGAGACTTGTGAAACAGAATGTCACATTCGCTTTGTGATTGGTTCTCGCTGCTCCGAAGATTTTACGCTGTTAAGTTGTTCGTTTCATATTGTTGCAGTGTATCTTGTAATGCGTTTCTCCTTCCATAAATCGTTGTAATTTACTAAAAATGTTGAAAATTATGTCAATATTACCTCCATTTTGTTTTATGTACTTAAAATGTCTAATTAAGCAACAGTAAATTATTTGATAGAATTAAAATTTCATTAAAATCGGGTCAAAACTTGAGAGAGAGAAACAGATGCCATGGTTTTGTCATCTAGCGAGCATGAAGAGGATTCCTCCCATTCACACAAAGACCATTGCACACACTAGCAAGCAACACTCTATCTCCTAGCCCGCACCATACACAATTCTTGTTAGCGTTTTCTTTTGCTTCGATCATTTAATTTTAGGCGGGTTATTTGTGAGAATGTTGATTGACAGAATCAAACTCAGAAACTCTAAACTTATGCAACCGTAATTATGGGATTAAGTCACCTGAAAGAAACTTGATAATATCGCAGAGTGTTTCAGCTTCGCCTCTGAGCTGTGTTTGGAGTTGGTTAAAGAAAAGAACTCGGAAATTTTGGTAGGGCGAAATGTTGTATATAAAACACGGTGCTGAAAGTTCTTTTTTTTTAAGAGTCTTCTCTGAAGTCATCAAATGAAGTGAGCAGATAATTAGTGTAAAGCTGTTGGGTGTATATGAAAAAATTGAGACTGTACACAGTCATTTGTACAGTAACCCTTTCAGGTGTTATCAAATAAACAGACGACAGTATTTTGTAAAGCTATTCTGTCTACGTAAGACAGTGTTTCGACAAATTTCTGTATAGAAAACTTTTCAACAGTTGTCAGGTGAATTGATTGGAAAGTTTTCAGTAGACCACCAGCTTTATATTTTCAACACGGTGCATGTGTCTTAAACCAAGATAAGCATAGGGGTATGGCAATCAGACACCCAACTTTAGCCACACAACATTTGATGTCGTGTATTTAAATTTGTAACTGGATGAAAACTCTCTACAACATGAAGTAGTTTTGTAGCTAAGGCTAGACTGTCGAAGCACAATGTGTGTCCAAAAAGTCATATTTATAACTTTTCAATCGGCTAAATTAACAGCAAAAAGAAACATTGTCTTATAATTTTTCATTAAACTAAAGCTAACATACAAATATTACTCGCCTTGTCTCTAGGAAAATCTTATTCGATTTTCATTAGTTTTCATGCTTGATGTATCTAAGGAAGATCTTATACATATATCCGCTAAGCTATTTATTGTTTATGCGATTCATCATTTCCATATTTTAACACAAAGATGTATAAGCGCTAGTTCCAATGTGGACTATAGATGGCACGTGAGGTTTCCGCATATAAATCATCAGCTGTGTATATTGTTGTTTTAGAGTATTTTGTTCTATTTCTTTGCAGTGCAGTCTTTAAATTGTTTTTCTCCCACATACCTAAATGCTAACACATTTGATTTTTGCTCTGTAAATCTGGTACATTTTGTCTTAAAGGAATTGTTAATTTACTAAACAGAGGGTCGCTATTCGCTAAGATTCAGAGATTACCAAACTGGTGTTTCGGTTCAAACGCTTTGTTAGCAGAGCCAATATAACCAGATTTTTTTTACTTTTACCTAGCCTAGCTGTGGATTTATTAGCTTACAAACGAGGACCCTGTGTAGCAGACGCACAGGAGAGATGAGTAAGCATACAGCCACTCTAGCACGTACGGCATTTCTCAGTGTCGGAGGGTACGAGTTAGAGACAGTAGTCATTGCACAGACTGATTATTACTGACAGACAAGACTATGCATTCTATTTCATCGGTGATCATTCTAATCCTCAACACGTGTGTATCATATCATGAAAGAGAAGAAACGACTTGGACCTTCTGGACGTCATCCAAATCTACCACCTGTCATACATGGACCGCCATCTTACAACTATCCACCGTCATATTCACCAACAGACACCATTCCTAAGCAGTGAAGTTACTTAGAAACAGCTATCGGCTCATCATCTGTACGCTCACGCTCTCCATCAGCTAGCAGATCTGGACAATCATCGCAATAGTTACCGCCTAACAATAGTACGCACACTATTAGTGACTCAGAATCGGTCGGTTCTATGGACATAGGCAACAATGAAGAATTCTCATCAACAGCTACCAAGATATATTTCTTCCTGTTATCGAACTTCGACTCTAAATATAACAACCCGAAACAACTTCTTAACCAATGAATGACTCAAATACACCTCTCGAGACAAAATCACCAGAATCAATTCTACTCGAAACGGAACTATTATTCAAACTCAGAATGCTAACTTTGCCACTACTATCAGGAACAAATACAGTTTCGAGATTTTTGGAAGAGCAGCTACCGTGATACGACTCGATAATAAGCCATTGAGACAACCACCACCACCACGGAAATTACCAATACTGTAAGTTGTCATCAGAGGGGTAGACCTGGATATCACTGATCAAGAAGCTGAAGAAGAACTGCAACTGGAAGGCCATACAATCGTCACATGCATTCGTAGTAAAACATCTTTGGCCACACCTAGCTACATGGTTCGAGTTCTCACGCATCATCAGCAAACTATCAATAATCTTCTATCCAATGGCGCATATATTTACAGGAGACGATATAGAGTCGAACCGTCGAGATCCCAACCACCGCTGCCACTTCGCTGTGAACACTGCCAACTGTACAATGCTCATCACACCATCAACCGCCCAAATGAAAGCAAATGCGGATATTGTACTGGACCACATCAGACTAGAGACTGTTCAAATTTACGAAGACCACCAAAATGCAATACCTGTGGAGAACAACACCCAACGTTCAGTTACAAATGTAAAGGCAGACCGACAGGAGAATCCATTAAACTGAATTCATAGTACCAATCCGACCAACAGAGCAACAACCCAATTCACCTCCAGTTTCACCAACCCAACCCATTACCCTCGAACAACTTCTTACCTTTTTTACGATTACTCTTCAGAACTTATATCCCTTACAACGACCACATGTCCTCTCTCAAATCCAATATGCAGCTCGAACAACCTTCCATCTCAATTTTCATGCTACCTATTCTGGCCCTTACGTACATTTCCACATTAGCCCACTGGAAACAGCAGTCTAACACCCAACATCCCAACCTATCATATTGGTTCACTCTCACTATCGCACCATATTCATCTTACTAACAGGACTTCATAAGTTTTCCATTACGCCCAGAGTCGAACCTGGGCAGAAGATAATCAATCATTTGTCTTACATGTCTCTAGTGTTGTGATATGCACTGTACTTCACCATAATTGCTCATTCCACTATCACTTGATTTAACCTACTTATATGATTATGAGCTAAGCTCATAATGGCCTAGTTTATGGATTGAAATAAATAAAATATCAACAAATATAGTAACTACTCTTAGCCCGTCTACTTTTCCTATTATCCATACTCCCTTAAAATCCCTTCCCAAAATATAGAGTATAGTCCTCTGGAGGGTGCTAGCACTAGCAAAAAAAGAGAGATTGTCTTCTACGAAAATGTGCATCATATTGCAGCGCGAAGCACTGTAAATTTCAGCGAACCAATCATGTCCCAGAAAATATTCCTTCGTTCACAAGTCTGCTGTAAAATAAAAGCACGCTGATGGGACCTACAGATACTCAAATCAATAAATATATGATCACAATCAGGAACAGAAACAGATAACTCTTGGATCCAATCAGATTTCATAAATTAATTACTTCAAAATTACCAAAATTCGGGATGACAGCTTTTCCTGCTGAAAACAATGAATACTGGCATTGAAATTCAGTTCAAAGACAAAACCAGTATGACTGAATTCTCAAAAACCTTTCAACAGACAATTTTCGGAAAGAACGCCAAAATGGAATTTGTTGAAGAGAAAAGGAAAGAACTCCAGCCATTCAATACAAAAACTACCTTCACGTGTGTCATTAAAGGCATCTCTATAAACACTAACTTAGAAGAACTCAGACGGTACTTAAAGAAGAAAATTCGATTATCTAATTTAACAATAAACAGTGATAAGGGTCCCTTGCCGCTAACTAGAGTTTTTACAAAAGATCCTTCACTCGTGAGTGACCTGATAACGAATCGAATCGAATCATAGTGGGATTTTCCCGGTACAAGGTAGAGGCCTCCACATCATTGGCTAGACCGGTTCCCTGTAATAGATGCTACCAATATCATGAAGCATACATTTTCCCTAATAGGGCCAATGCAGTAAGCCTCATTCTAGCATCACACGTTAAATAGCTCCAAATCCGAAATACTGTGCCACATGCAACAAAAATGGGCATAGACCAACTAGTTGCATTTGCCCGATGAGACCCAAACAACCTCAACCTATGGTACCAAGCAAAATATACTGGAACCAAAAACAGGCAACTCTACATAAACAAAATAAGTTAGGAGACAGCAATGACAATAACATTACAGAACTAAACAATGTTTCATTGAATATTAACCACATTCACACATTCGTAAACAATAGACTGCAGGAATACACACCTACAATGGCTAAAGGGGTTTCATCCGTATTATCTTTAACTTTTCCTGAGACACCTCTACACAAACTTAATTCAACAATAAACAAAGTTTCTGAAGAGCTTTTTCAATGCCATCTCAACATTCTTCAGTCGGTCGATGGACACATCTTTGTAGGCAAGGAGTCTTTTACCAAGAAACAAGAAACTAACAAAGCTCTCATCCAACGACATTCAGGATACTAACAAGTAAGAAATGTCATGATCGTTTTTGGACCCGAGTGTACATCGTTAAAAAAAACATTGACATTGATCGTGATTGTGTTTACTGTTTTTTTTTTTAAGTTTGGTATCGATGTTAAATGATTGATTTATTAGTGTAGAAATTGTGTTTGTCTTTATTTGGTTAGTTTTAAATTAAAAGAGACAGAGGTGCTTTGCTGGTGCTCTTGGAAAAGATGAGTGAGTGAGCAGAAGGCCAACGGGAATACCTCCTCGGCCATTCGGTGGGCCGGGGTGTAAGGGTTTCCAACGCCCCTACGCGAGGTTCAGGTTTTGGACACTGAGGTCGGGTGACTGCTCCCCGGGTCAGGATGCTGGACCTTAAGGAAATGGGTTATTGGTTCCCGAAAGAGTCAATAACTCATTACCCGAAATATGTTGCTTTTGTTTTGGCAAACCTGAAAGGTGGCCTCCACAATCACAACACTTGAAGAAGGATAGCTCGTGGTAATTTGGATAAGGAAAGGTGACGCTAGGATACTAATAGTAAGGCACTCTCCAAACATTCCCTCGGGACGGATTCCAGGGCTTTAAGGCAATGAATGGAAAGGATCAAGAATAGGAAAATGGCAATTTGCACCTAAAAAAATAAGCCAGCGAATCGCATGGAATGCTCAAATTTTCACGGAATGCGCAGGATGCGAGTGCATCGTTACATGCTGATCTGCTGTAAAAGAAAATGATGCGCGCGTGTACCGGGAGAAACTCACATGATTGTCACCATCCCATCTCGTGAGGAAGTTTCACACTGTAAAGACTGCTTCCTCTCACGAATGAGGTGCACAGGAGAACAATGCTCCCAATTTGAACAAAAGAATCGAGAATGGTGAGAATCCTGGAAGTTTTCTCTAAGAGAATTCCACATTTAGAAGTCTGCCATGCAATAATGCTGAAAAAGAAGGTTTTCACTAAATTCCTATTCTAGATGCGGCTTATGGCCTTGTCTCAAACGAAAAAAAAAGACGGTAACAAATTGTCTCGTAAATAAAAAGAGTTGGAGTTTGGTAACACTTGAATAGACTTTATAACAACTTAACTTGAAAAATATTAACAATTAACAATTTTTCTTTCTCTTTTCTTTTTAAAAACAATATAAAGATGAATGATGACTGATTAGCCCAAAAGACTGATATTATGCCGGTTTCTTCGAACAATGAATGTTTGTTACATGAAGAGTTAAAAAAAGTACAATGGGATGCCCTTATAGTTTTTCTTTTCAAAAACTAATCTAATTATAACAACATGAGACTACTGTGGCAAACTAGTATAGGTTACGAGAGATTAGCTCTGATTTTCGCAAGGTCTATATTTCTTAAATGAAAGTAAAGAAACATGAATTTTGAACGTTAATCTACAGCGTGAGCTTCTCTCCACTAGTAACAGTTCTGATCAAGAAAAAAAAAAGAATAGAGGGACAATCCACATTTTTACCTATTAAAACATTTGGCATGTTTGACAATGTTTGTAAACAAAGAATTTCTTAATGCTTCCTTTACAAAAAAAAAAAAAACTGAATACCTTATTCTCGTAATAATCCACTTGACTGACTGTAATTGACACATGGAAATAATTCTTACTCACTACATACTTATAATCTAGATTAGCTGATTGATTACCTATTTACTTTGCGCAAATTATAATAGTAATATATGTGTATATATAGACGTCTTTAAGTGCACACAATGAATACGTTAGATATGGATACGATTTCACGTGAAAATGAAATAAACAAAAGAAATGAATGTTGGACACTTTAGAAATCTTACAATTTTTTCTCGATAGTACATGTTTTACGAGTATTTAAACAAAATCGATTGCCCTGGGACTTTGATAAAATGGCCATGTTTTATTTTTTTATAACAAGCGATTGATTAATTGAGAAATGCTTGTCGAGCTCTTCAAACGACTGAAGCAAGTTACAAAATGACACTGCATTTTTGGCAAGTTTTGTGCCCATGTACCCAAAAGATAAAAAAATACGCTAGTCACACACATACGATGTAGACTACTTCATTGAAATGTATCCTAATTATATTGATATAAATTCAACAGTTGACCAAAAACACTAAACGAATACTTAAATACGATCAGCACAAAAGTCGGCAAAGAATGCTTTGCAGTAGCAAAAGCCAAGTATTTATGAATTATCATGTGTTTAAATACAGCACTCAGTTAGTGACGCTTAAACGACAATCGATGTCTCACTGAAAGTACCGTTGAATTTACATTGAAATATATATATATATATATATATATATATATATATAAGGATAAAAAAAATTGTTCTTGACGAGTTAGAGACAATTTGTTAGTAAAAAAATTCTTGTTCTTTTCTCTTGTTTTAAGTTACTTCTAACACAAACAAATGTTCCGGATTGTACAAAAACAAAGTTCCGTTCTCTTAAAAAAACAAACAAATAGTTCATATAATGGCCAAGGATGACGATTAAATATCAGGAATGTTAACGTCTGTGTCACTTATATTCTCTTATCTTGAAAGTTTAACGGGGTGGCAAACAAATAAAGGACAAAAGTGTTCGGAGAGGAGTGTCCTCTTTTAAAAAAAAAAAAACATTACCGAAGTAAGTTTGAGATTTTACGTCCTGAATCAGCTGATTTCCCAAATTGTTGACGAGGTCAGAAACAAGGAAATCTCCTACCTTTAGGTCGCCGTCTCCTCACACCTGCCTGTCTAATGTCGGTGCTGTTGCAACCCTCCATTGGTCTTGTATTGATGCGGGGATCGATGAATAAACACAGCGTCCATTGTCAGGTGGTAAAGTTTTTGCTCCTGGTGTACTGAAATTTTTCCATGATTGAAACACTTTCACAACACTTTCCAAGTCCAGATTAAAATTATCGTTGGCAACAACCCGAGAAGGTCTCTCACGTGCTTTAAAAGTGCCTAGCCTCTCATCGGGCAATTAGAAACAACACTATTCCAAAATAGAGTCACGTGAATACAAAGTGTGAAATGTTTGCTAAGTCACTTACGATGTGTCCTTCGCAAAAGTCAAAATCGGTCTCCCGATGGGCTGTTCATTTCGGAGTTCGCTGGTGTTCCTTTCCCACACTTTCTCCATCATTGTGTATCCTCCTCGAATTTGTAGACTGTCATATCATTCGTTGACGGATTCGCGCGTTTTCAATCTCTAAACTTCGGTTGGCGTTAATTGTTCTTCTCTGTGTGTGTGTATCACCTCTCTTGTCTCCGTATTTCTGCTGTGATGTACTTTCCCACGTCCTGGAATCGCTGTACGAGAGACGATCAGTCTGGATATGGGTTGAAACGTGCCACATTGAATGGAATTAGCCTTCCTGCTTAGGTCCAAAGAAAAGACTAATGAGTTACTCCCCCGCTAGTTCATCTTCTTGCTGTGTGCTGGTAAGTGGGATGATACAAAGAGACAAAAGTTGTCTGTTGTGGCCGAAAGTATGTTTCTCGTGGGAAGACTTAGCAAAGCAGTAGTGGTTTTTACAAGGTTTGTTTATTTTCCCATTGCAATTCAAAAAAATGAAAACATAATGTTAAAAATATGACATAAAGGCACAAATCAGATAAAAATTAAAAAAATGAAGGAGAGTTAGTTGCGATTGTCACAGGGGAAAACTTGCCTGGAATGCACGAATCAATATTTCTCTTGAAATTGAGATTCATAATTGCATTTAATTGAAGAGGCAAACAAATTGCAAAGTAAACGATGTCATGCGCGGGCCCACGGGCCCTATTTCTCTTGGAACGGATGCTTTAAATTGATGCTTCGAACCCATGGCCTCCCTTATTCATTTAGAGTGAGAGAGAAAACAAGAGAACAGTATACAGTGATGTGAGACTGGTGTAACCTTTGGTTCTGAATTCAGGGCACGGAATTTGATGCCAGAAATTAGAAGTGTGTGTTATCATTCTATTCTGTTAAACTAAAGAGAGGTGGCTTTATGGATTCTCTTACTGGATAACTTTAATAAAAGCAGTGAGGAGATGTAAGATCCCGAATAAAGCATTATCACAAGGTAAGGATAGGAAATCCGAGCAATTAAGATGGTAGAAGCGAGGCAGTGATGAAGATATATAATCTGGGAAAATAATTATGAGAGCCTTAAATAATGATGATCTGTAAAACTGGCAGAGCAGATGAGCAGATTATGTGTAGTTTAGGTTTCCGGACCAATTATTTTCGTTCCTTAGGGCTAGGCCACTCATCTCTATCATTAGAGGAAGAAGGCGGACGATGGTGTTCGGCAAATTACTATTCAGGTGATCCTTCGGTCTGAGGAATCCTGACTGAAAGAACGCAGTAATAGCGTGTGTAAAGAGTAGTGCGAGAAACCTCTAGAGCGTTGTGAGAGTGTGTACTAGTAAAGAGAGCACACGGATAACAATATTCGCATTAATTAGAGAGTGTACGTGTCAGCGAATTCAATAGTCTTTTCGTGTGAGGATTTATAGAACTAAAAAGGTCGAGTAACGATTGAGCAAGCCATTAGTAATCATTTGTACTGGATTGTTTTATGTTGCGAGAGTCGTAGTAGCAAAGAAATACTCCAGAAGCATCAAAAAGTTCACTGCCATAACTTGTAAATAATGTATTAATCCTTTTTTATTTCTATTCGAATCATAAATCAATATATTCCTATATTCAAAAGTATCTCTAATCCTTTTCTTAGCAGCCGATATGATTTAGCAAATTCCACAATTAAAGGGGAGAGAGAGAAACTAGTCTCTGTTGGCGAAAATGGATATTCACCTTATACTAATCATGTTTTTTAAATAATAATTATTTTAAATAATCTGGCGCCCGTTAGATTGATATTACCAGTTCTAGGTGGAAGTGATAATAAGACCCTTGGTCTTCGAGGGAACTCCGTTTAGGTCCTAAAATACCCGTGCGTTTCGTTAAAAAGATTCTAGAGGAAAAAAATATTGTCTCGCCCGGTAATCTCTTACTTGTTTCCATCGATCATGGTAGAAATTTGGTGGAATGGAAAGAGAAGCGAAGTAGTAAAAAGATATTAAAATTAAAGGAGAGAAGAGGCATGACATATTTATGGCGCCCGAACAGGGACTTTTTTATTGTATTGTAAAAGGATCTTAAAAAAATGGTGGGCTTCCATGCGAACTGGAACGATGGATTGTAAAAAATTATCTATGGCAATTTTTTTCTTTCACAAATTGACTTTATAGTATCTTGAGACAGGTGAAAGTTTAAAAAATTTATAACTGATACAATGAGTAAAGTCTCTAGAAGAAAACGATTTTTTCTTGAAGAAAAGGGAATGAGAAGGCTATATGTTGACTGAAAAATTTTTAATTTCCAAAAAACCGGGAATTGAGACCCCAGACAAAAGCATTCGAGAAAGCTGCAAAATGTGAATTTCTCCTTTCGAGAAACATAAAGATGAAGTGGAGATTGTTCTCTCTCGTTTTTTTTTTTGTATCTGTCGAAAATAAGTATGAACGTTAGTAGTCGTTGCCTTGGGGCATGAATGAAAATTGGCCTAGTGTAGGTCGTGAGGGTTGTCTAGAAAGTGGGTCTCAGCAAACTGACCAGGGATGCCCACGGACAACGCAATGATTGGACACCCTGCTGGTGATTGTGGATGCTGCAGTAAAGAAGGGTGAGAACATTGATAAACAGAAAAGATTTCAGTGGAATGGGTACAGGACGCGGAAGTTCTGGCAGAGATCTTTGTCTAGGTTACTAAGTGAGAATCTATTTTGTCGTTGAGTCCTGAGCAGTTATTCGGTTGTGTGAAAAAAGCAGATAAGGAGAAAATTTTAAAGACTTCGTAGTGTTAGATAAAGAACATTTTTTCTGTGTTAGTTCGACCTATTTAGAAGCAGCAATAGGATGCCAAGCAATATGTTAGAGAAGAAGAGTAAGAAAACAATGAGAAGGAACCGAAGAAGGAGAAAAGTCGTCGTTCAAACTACAGATCCACGAATTCCAGGTATCGAATTAGTAATGTGGTACAACGTGGATTCCGCGCGTAGCAGGCGAAACCGGAGAATCCAGCAGTTGCAGAACAATGGTTTACTGCTTCCAGAAGTTAACACAGTGGTTCCGGCTGACACCAAACCGTCTTTTTGTACCATGTGTCGCCGACCATGGTTAACAGACGTGCAATCAAGGTACCTTATACCACGCATTGCTATTTGTGACCCAGGTGAAGTGGATGGGATTCGAGTCGGAGACCGTCGACCTCGGCAGCAGGGCTCGAACCCAGACCTAGTCAGGAAGATGAGGTAGGGGACATTCCGGAACAGGCCAGCGGTGAGAAGAAGAGAGAGACACTTACAAGAGAAGAACTTATATCTAGTGTAACACAGATTAAGAAAAAGTGACAAATACTAAAGGAAGAAATTGAAGAAACAGAGAAGAGGATATCCTGGAAATATATGCCTCAGACAAAGAGTTTCTGGAGTAGTGGACAAGTGTTAAGGTGTTTTTGAATCAGCCATGCAACCTTTATGACAGCTTCTTGATGTCTGCGAGTGAAAATTTGAGAATTCAAAGTAGTGAATATGGTAACGAGTGAAGAAGGAACTGAGGACTCCTGTGGAAATCGATACCGAACTGCGTATTCTTAATTAAGAAATCACATATATAAACTGTTGGACGGAGTGAAAAGTTTCGAAATTGAAATCGCTATAGTGTTTGTATATACGTATGTGAAAAAAAAATGCAGTGTTCTTTTTTTGTGGTAAGTGTTGTTTGTGTGTGGAAGTAAGATTTCTTCTAAAATACGTTTGGAGGATGAGGCGGAACACATAACGGTAGGTACTTAAGAAATAACTATACACTTCCTTTTGCAACAGTGGTGCGATTTGAGAACTATACCTGAGACTTCTCCGAATAAAAGTGAGTAAAAAAAAAAAAAAAGATTTAACCTCGTTAATCTTGAATTTTTTTCATCGAAGTGTGGCAGAAAGTACGCCAAGAGCATCTGTTTAAGTTTACACACAGGAGCACAATAGTACATCGGAAAATTCAAAACAACTTTAAGTACTTTTCACACACGTCGCCACGGACATCCAAGATGATCAGAAAATAAATCAAATTTAATTCAATTAATCAAAACTAAATAGGAAAAGTAAATCTCTAAATCAAATTTTTTAATTAAACGGAAATCTTGTGCACATTAGTATAAAATTCCTAATCAATTATTCTATCTGAACTACCTAAGATTGGCTTCCTGGATGTTTGCTTGGGGGGGTGGGGGTGTCCTGCTACGGGTCCGCTTTTGGGAAATTGCTTTAAAATACAAAACATAGTTATATTTCCCACTCATTTCTGAACTCTCAGGACGAAAGTGGCCTAAGATGGCCAGAAGACCCGCCTGGTGGCCCTGAGGGCCCAGGTATTTTAGTTTATCATCACCTACATTTTGAAGTGGATTCCGAACCACTTGTGCCCTTAACGGGAATTGAACATGAACAATCGAGTTCAAGGCGACGATCTAATAATCATCATCCACCAACCTATCGAAGTCGAGTTAACGAATCTGCATTTTGAAAAAAAAAAGTGCTTAAACCAGTTCAATAAATGTACATAAAGCAGATCGGTATCCAATGCCAGTGTTTATAGAACTAACTATAGATTATGTCACACGTGACGTCATTGATTTAGCCAAGGATAGGTGACAGGCCAAATTCGGAAAACCAGAGCTCGAACGAATCAAATTCAGACTCCCATTTTGGTCTGCACAGCCAGAATTTATTGGTAATTTTGCATCCATATGATAATTTGGTTAAATACAAATACTATTAATTAAAAAGCACAAAAAGAAAAAAAAGACCTGCTGGGTCACGGATGTTTGTGAATTTTAAAACTTAACAGCTAATGACATCATGACGGGCCGAACTGAAACTGATCTATAGAAAATTACCAACAAGATCTGTCGCTTCGTTTTTCTTCGTGTCACATTTTGCTACCGGGATATTGTGTGAAATACATGTGACTTCTTTGCCAGAAAAGGGCATATGCGCACATTCACACTGTTTGTATACATACACACACGTAACACAACTTCTCCGTGATGTTTGGAACATTGGTTTCACAAATAAATAATGCTCAGATGACACCCATACACTAATTTCACAGAAAATAAAATGTATCTTGCATAAACGCGACCATATGCACGTTTAAAAAAAAAAAAAAAAAAATGAAAAATAGGAATAAGAAACTTTTCTAAGAATTTTCACTTTCTTCAATGTCAGTAGTGTCGTAATACGTTGTTACAACAAATAGCGCCTTTTCAGAAAAGTCCAAATTGACGTATACGATGCCAGGGTTTGTTTTCTTATATATTTTTTTTAATGCACTTCTGCAATATCTCGTTCGCGCTGGCAAAACAGCTTCCTGCAATCTACAGGCGAGAGATGAAAAAAAAATATGCAAAATCTTCAGTACTGACAAAACAAATTACCAACAGTTAACATATATTATCAGTGATTCTGCCAGCCCCCCCCCCCCCTCTGTGGGGGTGATCGACAACACCCACCAGCTTTAAAAGTTTTGCTGTGATGTAGATTTGTTTCTCCGTCGTTCCCATATTTTGAATATCATCATCATCCTTCAGCAAACAGCATCTGTAAGAATAAATTAAATATTAACAAAATGAATTACGGTAAATATGAATTTAATGTGTACAAAATATGCGCTATGCGTAGGAAGCCTAAAAGGACACATTGGACATACAAAAAACTCACTTTTTTTTTCAGTACGTTCAAATAAAGTTCACATGCGTTCATATCAAGTTCATTTTTGGTGAAGTTTTTCTGTGCTTTTAGTGCCAGGATAGTTTCAATGGGTATCAGACGGAAGTGTCATGATTTTTTTTAAAGTCTATGTAATTGAAAAATAACAGGTGCTACGTAATTCTTTTACACGTGTCGTATCTGTCAAAGTCATTCTGTAATAAAAATATGTCCATGTCATTACATTCTATGTCTGAATTTGATGTGTTTTCCTCGACAGACATCCCGTAGAGTAGTGGCAAAATGTGGGACTGCAAATCTCAAGGTTGCACGCTCGAATCCAGCAGCAAACAAGTAGAAAAAGTTTGAACTGTACCTGAGGACGAGAGAAGAGGAACTCTCTCGAAACTGTAGTGGAATATCATGAAGACAATGGATTAAATTCAACTAATGAGGTATATACTGGTTCTTGCCCATGCTCGTGCTAAATATACATTTATTGATAAGAATCCACTACTGGATGAGACTTCTTCCCGGAGGTAGCAGTTGGTCTACTGCTCCCACGCTGAGCAGACGGGTTGGGAGAGTAGAACCTAAGCTCTTACTTTGATCGCCACTATCTTTTATTCATAGCAGCTCCCCCCAATTGTATCACGATGCTGGGTGGGCACCGTTCTAGACCTACACGCCTTGGAAAAAAATCCCTTGTCAGAGTCGGCAGGCAGCTCTGAAGGACGGGACCTACAGTTTTTTTTGTGAAGTGGACTCCGAACCACTCCGTTCAATAGACCACAGCGGTAATTGAACCCCTGACCACGCACACAAAAAATGAGTGCACTGAACTCTCAGCCACTCTTAGTAATGTCTAAGAAACTACTACACTGTAAAAAATACTGTTAACTTTTCAATACGTACACTAAAGAAAATATTTTTCTGATTTTAAAAATTAGAAGTAGCTTTATGGACATGAATAATTTCAATATAGAGCAAACTTGTATAGGGGGAAAAAAAAAAAAACTAATTTCAGAAACAATTTCAAAGAATAAAGGAAATAATTTATTCGCTTCATACGATTCAAAAAAAAGTTTGTTCTGCACCGATTTCGTGTAAATTCTGCTGTGTTTTGTAGAGAACGTTATCGTGCCAACTTCAAGAAAGTTTTCAACTGTTATTCAACTTCAACATTCCAATACAATATTTACTATAGGGCGGTTTTTTCAAAATATAGCGACTCTAAAACTGGCATGCCTATTAGCTTTTTCCATTAAAAATTCACACAAGTTTTATTATATATAGCTACTTTAGTACATTGTCATCAGTCGTACCCTAAGTTTATACAGGGTGAGGCAAAAATAAATGACGGTCTTAAAAATAAGAATTCAACTTTATTTTTACTTACTTCCTTACGTACTCTATGGCTTACGGAACTCACAAGTTCATCGCTGTAGTAACAAATGTTCTCCATCGGGATCTATCAACTTTATTTTTACTCAAAAATATTGTTTAATGCTACCAGAAGGTAGTGGCAGAGGCGGCGTTTGGGGGTGGCAACCGCCCCAGGCCCCGCGTTCCGAATTGATATTTTTCATACTCAATGATATAAAAGTTGATTTGTAAAACAAAGTTTACAAATAAACTAGTTTGTATAGTTTCCATGCGAAATGTAATGTGAAATGGAAATGAATAAAGAAGCACTTGGAATTAGCAATGGAGTGCTTAAAATATATTGTACTTTCTTTCAATAAATTATGTGGGATTTTTGTTTCATAAGAAACCGTTGTTCATTAAAAAAGAGAATATTTAGTAATAAATTTAGGGTTAGGAATGAAAGGAAGAAGTGAGAGGATATATATAAAGCAATAATATCGGTCATTAGACCTTCTTACATCGGTCATTAGACCGAACATTAGATTACAGTGACTTCATGGGCGCATGAAATAGGGTTTGTATAACCAGGGTAGCCAATTCAAGGACATTATTTTCCAAATTAAAACAGTTGTAATATTAAACTCCATAAAATTAATATAGAATTATATTCAATTTGCCTTAAGAATTTCAGGTATAATTTTTATATAATTTTATAGTAGTTATACTAAAAGTCCAATAGATGGTCGTAACAAGTTAGATATTTTAAATTTCGTTTCTATCTTTCGAATTATCTTATTTAAATTTGTTATAGCATAAAATAATATTGTATTATTTTCTTGTATTTTACGAATTCTTTATATGTAAGTGAATCTTTATATTACAGAATGATTCCAATATTAAATACATTAGGGAATCGGTGTTAAAACAAAAAATGTTATTTTACCTCAAATACCATTAAATACTATTAACGAACAGTTGTGCTACACGCCCAAACTAGACACTATACATAAAATGAAAACATTACAGACCATCCAAACATCAACACCCCAAAAATATTATTTTAATATGCAATAAGTCACTGAACGGGATGTAATAGAAGCAATACAAAGAATTAAATCATCTGCCGTTGGAGCCGATGAACTATCCATTTTACTTATAAAAAAAATACTTCCCTGTGTAATAGATGTTATTGTGCATATCTTCAATAGCTCGATCACATATGGCGAATTTCCATCGGTCTGGAAGATGTCACACATTCGTCCGTTGCCTAAAACTTCGAACCCAATAACGACCGAGGACCTTCGTCCCATTAGTATTCTTCCTGCGCTTTCCAAGGCTCTAGAACACATTGTCCACGCTCAATTAACACAATTTCTTGAAGTAAATAGCATTCTAAACCCTTTCCAATCAGGTTTTAGGTCTCACTATAGTACGTGCACAGCCCTAGTTAATATCACAGATGATATTCGTTCTGCTATGGATAATCGCCATATCACCCTGCTATCCCTTCTTGACTTTAGTAAAGCATTCCAAACAATAGACCATGAAATTCTGATTACTAAACTTTCTTATTTCTATAACTTCTCACCGTTAGCCCTATCATGGTTCAGATCCTATCTCTCACATAGAAAGCAAAGAATTATCACTAACGACACACATTCAAACTGGATACCTGTTCCATGTGGTGTCCCACAAGGCAGTATTTTAGGACCGCTTCTTTTCTCTCTGTATATAAACGACCTGCCTAAAAATATTCTAGCCAGCAAATATCACTTATATGCTGATGACGTTCAATGCTATATCTCGTCCGACCCATCGAGCATAGTTAGTTCACTCCAGTACTTAAAGTCAGATATTAGAAACATCTGTTCTTGGGCACGTGAAAATGGATTAGATGTTAACCCATTGAAATCAAAATTCATTATGATCGGATCACGGAAGATACTTTCCTCCCTTAACACCGTAAACATCACTGGCCTCGATGTAAATGGCGTTATAGTTCCCTTAAGTGAAAGCGTAAACGACCTTGGTCTATATATAAACAAACACTTTACCTGGACAGAACATGTAAACAACCTTTGCAGAAAAACGTACGGCGCATTACATTCTCTTCGCCGCTTAAAAAATTTTCTCCCCGAATCCATCAAAGCCACTTTAGTGCAGTCCCTTGTAATATCACAAGTGGATTACTGTGATGCTGCTTACATGGACCTTACTGAGGACCTAACAAAACGCTTACAACGCATCCAGAATACCTGTGTCCGCTTCGTCTTTAACGCAAAGTACTTCGACCATTTATCACACTATTATAATAAATTGGGCTGGTTTGATCTTCGCACGAGACGCCGTCAACATGCTCTAAATTTACTTTATAAATTAGTCACAACGAAAAAACCGTTCACTGTGTATACTACTAGAGCTTAGAACGAAATCCCTGCACACATCAGGGACTCAGGTTCTCGATTATCATTTAGACGGAAACTTAATTGCTTTTTATCCCAGTCACAATTTCCTCTGACTCACTAGACACACGAATGTACAGATCAACACGAAACTATATTATATATCATCATTATTATTATTATTATTATTATTTACTCTCTAGTTAGTATTTTTTCTCTCTTTTAGTAAATACATTATGATTGTAATATTATATATTTCTTCATTTTTAATTGTAGTTGCTATAGTGTGAATTTTCGTGTCCATTTTTTGTTTGTTTTGTAGTGTTTAATTATACATTCTGTAGTGTTTAATTATTTATATAATATAAATTTGATGTAGAATGTTTAAATGGTTGAGTGGAAGAAAAGGTTATGCCTTAACTCCGCCATTCAAAATAAGAATAAATGAAATGAAATTAGCTGCTATCATATGTCTCCTAGTCTGACAGAAAAGATCACAATCTGATCAAGATTTGCGTATCACCTTATTCGTTCGCTATTCTTGAAGAATAGTATATTTTCTTTCTGCTTTTCAATTGACTAGGAGAATAATAGATCGTTCGGGGTTCCTAATTGAGTAAATTCAATTAATTTATTTACGGCCTTTAGGCACCTCAGGTTCAAGCCGAACCTCCTATTGCGCAGTTCCGAGTTCTGTAGACCTAAGAGTGGGGTCTTGGCTAACGCGCGGGGTGAATTGGGAAGTGGACAAGCAATCAACGACAACTCGCTCTTTCACTACCTACCTCGCATTGGCTATTAAAAGGATCTTCCCACCCATGATCACGCTACGACTCCTCCCTCGTGGCTACAGAACTCAGAACTAGACAATAACTCATCATGCATGTGGAGGCAATGGTATTCTTCTACTTCAAGAGTTATCTATTTCCTCAGCGGAGTCGGAAAATAGTCTCTTACATTCACAGAAAAAAGGTTTGTTTGTGTTTGCCAAAAAAATTTGTTAGAATACGACCCAAACAAAACTTTATCTTCTCTCACAAAAGTTTGTTTGAACGAATTAAACTGCGAGCACGGAAAAAAAATTAGCACCGAGCAGGAATAGAACAGGTCCGACAACCTATATCACTACGGCGCCACACACTTCCTCACTGGCCTGTTTTGTTGTATTTATATAACAACCGAGCTTAAAACCTTGTAACAGTTGCCGCATCACGATTTAATTTTTTTCTTTCTATGTAATTGTATGTATATCCTTTTTTATTAATGTTAGTCAAAATTAATTGAGTTAATATGCAAGCAGCATGCCAGAAATATTTTTTATTAAACCTTCCATCAGTACTACAGTTTTGAATTTCTTTTTTTTTATCCCATTCCTTTTTGTTGAGAAAGAATTCAGGTTTCACGAAAACGGACGAACAGGATCTACCTCTAACATTTCGAGAACACCTTGCTGAGAACCCGATAGTCACCAAACAAAGGTAATGATGGGTACAGTTATAGAAATGAATAGACGACGAAACTCCAGGAAAGGTGTTAATGGACCGTCCTGTCGAAGAGAGCTCTATACGGGTGACGCTATGTCTGGACTTCGAAGATGGAAAGATCCTACGAAGTGACTTGAGGACACGTACACTTTTAGCACATCATTAGTATCTGGAAAACGAATTTTTGGAGGAAAACAATCTACCTGAACTTGCGATCTCTGCCAGCCAACCAACACCTTTATTTTGAAATTTTAGAATGAAGAAGAAAAAGGAGGAAAATGTGGGTCAGGAAGACAGCACAGGAAAACGGAACTTGGAAGAGTCAGTCGAATCTCACATTTTGTAAACACCACTTCGGGAGTGAATCGTAACTTAGTTTTTTTTTCTCGTTACGTGTGCCGTTCTTTAGTGACGTCAGTATTTTGTTCGGTGTGGGAAACATCTCACAGGATGTCCGGCTAATCTTTTAGAAGTACCCCCGTAGTCGGCAATCTCTTCGCTGTCTCGTTCAATCCGTGTCTGTTTATTTCTTTATTTGTTATTCTTCGATATGTTGGCTGTGCGACATAGAGACATGTCATGTGTAGACCTGAACTGCAGTCTGAATTGGACTACAACGCATTGCAAACTCAACAGGCAGAACCATGTGTCTCCAGAAACCCTGTTGTATTATCTACTGTCAGTGGAATGGAAATCGCATGGACATAAAAGGTGTCTATCTTCATGGACGCCACCAGGTACGATCCCAGGACAACAGAGCACCAAGACATCCTTGGTGGCTGCAGCGTCAACAAAAAAGGTAGGAGCTAATCATTCTTCATTCGATGGTCCAGTGAATCCAGGCCCGTATGTAAAAGTACGAAAGAAAGATAAGATTTCCTTGTTAAGAAACACTGCATACGGCGTATAGTTACGCGCATCGAGCAGCTGCGTCTTTTTTTTTCATTTAGTTTTGTCCTGATGTTTTTCTTTTCAATGCAATCAAAAGGTGGACCACCACCGACTGACTAGAGTGCTGTGAAGGTTTGTTGCCTTCCCCGTGATTAGAACTAAAGCTTCCGGAGAAGTAACTTGATTCAAGGCCACGGACGCCTTCCACCCATTCCTTTAGAAAACTTAATTTTACTTGGAACTATGATAATATTTCGTTTGATGGCAGTGACTAAATGAGAAAGTGTACTACACCTATATTTTAATTGTTCATTTTGAATCATCCATGAATTGTTCCGCTATTCAACATGCATCGATCGAGAAACCACATCTACTTGCCAACATGCACTAAAAGTTAAGAGTCACTTTGGTCCATGGAATTTGAAAAGAACAAAGCATTAATGGATTTCATATGTGTATACTACTTTGTTTAGGTAAAAATAGAGTATTCATTCATTGTTTTGTTTACTAATGCAGATGTGTGCCGAATCACAACGATCGTATAATATAATTGTATGTAATACAGGAATGGATTAGGTTCTTAACTTGTTGGTAATTCATGTCTTGAGCGGATAAATGCTGTATTCAAAAATAGGTAGCTCACAAAATTTAAGCAACCGACTGTTTAAATCCTGTAGCAAGCGTGAGTCTGTGCCCAACGAAAATAACTATTTTTTTTAGATGTGCACACGAAGTTTTAGCTCTTTTTTTTTAGTTTAGAAAATTAACTTTCGAAATCTATCTGATAGCAGCTGCACGCGTTTTTCTCATTTAATTACGATATATATATATTTATTCCTTATATTGACGTCAACGTTTTGTCTATGTTAAGTGTAGATTACTGGCCAGTAAGCTTCTTAAATATTCTAAAGTCTTTGTTTATGGTAATCGTTATTTTATGTGTGTGTAGTAGTAAGGTTAGTTATACGCGAGATCTCAAAGTTACGTATATCTAGTGTCATATAATATGTATGTGTGTTATTATTTCGTAAATTTTTCTCATTCGTGATGATCAACAGAGGAGATTCTTTGTTTTATATATATATTCTCCTATTAAAGAATTTTGTTCGTTTAGACCGTAAGAACTAAAAACAGTCTAGCCATTCATTAATCCCTACTATCTATTCTGATTTCCAACTCTCACGTCTCTTTCACGTCCTTCATGTCCAAGCTTTGTACGAGACTTCTCAAGACCATCCCGATCTTCTTTCCAGGATAATTTGTTATATCATAATTCTTTTTTTTTTACATTATTCGGAGGAAAGTAAATGGTTAAACCGCAACGATGCAAATAAGTTTCAATAATTACAAATCTAATCAAATAAAGTTGCCAGCCAGGTTGTTAATAAGACATTGTTATCGCTGTAGTAAATAGTTAAATGT
>JAGDQP010028659.1:0-23978 GCA_022664845.1 Lepisma saccharinum | reverse complement strand
AATTCAACTAAATAAAGGATCCTATTATTCTTTTGGTATATTTAGTTGTAAGTTGTAATTTGCTAGCATTCATTGGACTCGAAAGCAAATAAATAAAAAATCAATGCAAACACAAAAATTGTAAGGAAAAAAAAAAAAGTTTTGTACGGAACCTAAGTAGTCAGTTCAAAACTCCTGTATTATAAAAAAGATACTAACCGCGTAAATTATGTAATACTGTGATACAATAGAATTACTCGCGCGGTACAAGGACATTGAACTAAAGTAATATTAGTGAAAACCTAACTTGTAATAGCAAAAAGAATACTATTAAAAATATTGTGATACAAGTCGCATACAATTTCTTCAAATTGTCAGGACGTCTTTTAAAGCGACACTTGAAATATAATATAACAATTCTTGATCAGTGCCTATCGGGTACATGTCAACAAAGCACGGTCAGAGATTAATGCCGAATGTTGAGAAATTTAATTGTACTCCGTCAACTAATGTGAAGTACAACCTTGTTACTTGTTAATGAAAAATAAATAGAGTGGTGCATGTTAAGTATAAAATATACTTCATCGGACTCGAATGTTCATGGAGCACAGGTGTACGTAAACGTCGTAAGAGCGTAAGAAAAATATAGTTGCATAATTAAGTAAAAATTGTGTAACGTTGGGCTCAACGCTTTACGGGTACCCGGCCGATAAACATTTTCATTAACGATAATTTCTTATAATTGATGTCAAAAGCATTTTTGATCGTTTCGTTATTAGTAGAGTGCATTATTGTGTATGTTACTCCTGTTTTGACACATTCAAACGCACTCAATTTTTGGTAAAATTATCACGTACCTACAGAAGTAAACGTACACACAAAAGAATAGTCCCGTGTGTGCCCTGTAATCAGTCAAATATTAAATATATTCATTACTTTGTAGTAACATATTAACTTATTGGTGTTTTTGTGTATGTTTTACCTTTTATACCGACGGAATACCATAATACCGGATAAAGTTCGATTTCTGAAAATAGTAATAAAGTATTCTAAAAAGTGTAGAAAGTGTTAGTATTTATTGGAATACTGAAGAAAACATTTCTACCAAGGTATTTCGTGAAGTTTCACCAAAAGTGACATTTTTCAATATTTTGGTCGGAGTCAGTAGAAGTGGTGTGGATTTCTGCGCCGGGACTCCAAATACTAAAAACGTGGTTTTCCGCCTAAATACAGTGTTTTTCACTCATTTTCAAGTGTTTCAACGTTCGCCACGCACTTTGCGACCGTTTCCCGCCATTTGCACACATTCATCTATTTGTTGATTTTTGTGCGTTTTTACAGAATTTCGGGGCTCAGAGGACCTATTATCGGTATTACCGTTCCACCAACCTTTGTCTCCGAAATTCCCTGGCTTACTGGTTTGGAAGTATTATACAGGACCCCAAGGGTGAGCAGTAGGGTTGCCTTTGTCCTCGCTCGTTATCACGAAAGCTATATTATCCCACGGCGCTCTTTTCAAGCGAAGTGGGACGTACACGTTTAATTACTGCCCGGCAAATTATTGTACGGATTGGTACTCCGGGAGGAAGGAATTCTTCACTTACCAAGAGAACCGTCATAACATGTCAGTCTTGGGGAAATGAAAATTGTTTTATCACTTAAATTGAAAAATGTTCCGCAGACGGTGGCCATAAATTTGAACGTTACCATACAAAATATATGTCCGAAACTTATTCAATACAAGATGTACACTTTTTAACGGACTGGACCGGTAAACAAATCCAGAAATATTGTAGAGAGATAAAATATTGTAGATAGATTATATAAAAAAACTTACTTGTATGTGTTTTTGCAAATGCCAAATAAGAAACCGACCCAACGCAAGTGTGATTGAAATTAGTGTACCCAGTTTTCCATTTGCGTTATAATCATTTGATTCGAAAGATCCTGCAACGAAAGTATCTGGATGTGACTGTGTATATTGTATGTGAGGTTAATATTCTGTGTTTTTTATAAATAAAATATGTGAGGGAAATGTGTGGCGACAACTAAACTTTGGGAGAAACATTAAGTGCTTAGGAGGTAGCGACCGTGTACAAGGCGTAGAGGAAAAGCAAAATAACGAGAAGACGAGATTCGTACATCTTCTTGTGCAAAAGGAGAATGTAGGGAGAAGTAAGGCATCGAGAAGGGATATTTGCAATGAAAGGAAGATTGTTCAAGCGAACAGAATTATTTGTGTTTTGTCTTTCCTTTTTGATTGGTTAACTGAAGTGTCCCAGGGAAACAATAGTGACCTGGAACACCTACCGTCCGCGAAGAATTTACTGGTGGTAATGTATCCTATTCAAATAGGACATTCTGTGGTTAATGGTTGCAAATAGACGAAGCCAAATTTAGGAAAATCGAGTTTAATAGGGTGGTCGTGAAAAAGGACCGAATGTTTCTTGATGTACAGAGAAGGGATAATTCAAAATTTATTTTGGTACCAGTTGAAAGAAGAAACAACGAAACGTTCTTACTCAGAATAAAGGAAAATATACGAGGTGTGACACAAAAAAACGAACTGAAGTAATAACTCTGAGTACTTACATTACTGGTTCCTGTCGGTGGTGTCACTTTCAAAGTAGTACCCCTCTGCTTCAACACACTTCTTCATTCGCTGCTGCTATTGTTTGTAACATCCCTGGAAGTCATCTTCTGTAAGGGTCTTCAGTACGTTTGCCGTTTTCCTTACTACCCTCATTAACGGAGGTAAAATGTGTTCCTTTCAGTTGAGATTTGATTTTCAGGAACAAAAAGATCACAGGGTGCCAAATCAGGCGAGTATGGCGGGTGTTCTAACTGCAATGTTTTTTTCTGGTGAAAAATTGTTTTACGGATAGTGCCTTGTGGGCGGGTGCATTGTCCCGATGCAAGATCCACCCACTTTCCCACAACTGAGGCAGTTTTTTTTCGAACGTTTTCACGAACCTTCCCCAACACCTGAAGGTAGTAATATTGATTTACAGTTTGTCCGTCAGGAACCCAATCAATCATCACTATTCCACGAACATCAAAGAACATAAGTAACATTGCCTTAAATCTGGACTTTGACATTCGAGCCTTTTTGGGCCGGTAGGAGCCAGGACCCTTCCACTGCATGGCTTGTCGCTTTGTTTCTCGGTCAGAGGTAAATATCTACGTTTCGTCGACAGTTACCACCAAATCCAACAAATTTTGGTCGTCGTCAATCCTTTCCAAGTTTTCGAAGTTTCACGAGAAACTTGATGTTTATCCTTTGTTCTACTTTCACGTTCGTCATTTTCCGCCTACGCATTCACACACGTGTTCACTCATTGTCGCTTGTCTTGCGAATGGCTGGGTCGGGTGAGTCCAATTGACGGTACTAGGTAGGGGAAATATGGTAGTTTATCCGTGCAAAATCAATATGCATTATGGTCATTATTTTTAGTAATGCAGCTACAATCCGGTTTTTTTGTGTCACACCTCGTATTTCTTGGAAAAGTAAATTCTGATTGTTGAAACTCATTCGATTATCTGGAAGACAAGGGTTTCAAACATGAGCAAGTGAACTTGTCTATTGAGTTAGTGTCAACTGCCGTCGGCGGAAAAGTTCATGAAAGGATCGTGCAGACAATGGGGGATGATGTTGTATGTGTTGATACCCAGGGAATATAATGTGCAAGGACTCAATCACTACACTCGGCAAGAGGCAGCATTAAGAAGGTTATGTTTAAACATGCAACTCGAAAGTGTAGCATCATCCGCGATTCGTCACAGTAAGCAACTGGCTAGTACAACCTTTAATATAATTTCCACTACGATTAGGCAGAGATAAAAAATGTAGAAGCTGAAATTTTCGAACGCACCAAGAGACATTCACAAGAAGTCATCCGCATTACAAGATTGCTAGTTGAGTATTTTCAAAGCATACTTTTGTCACATAGGATGAAATCTCTGTCAGTTGCAGGTGTCTACGTTGACGAAACATAAAACTGTTGTCACAACAAATTACTAGTTAGTTTTTTAAACATAAAACGTCACTCTTCTCGTGATTCTTTTAAACACCAAGTTCAGACCCTAATAAGTAGTGAACAGTAACAGTCTGGAGCATAGTACTCCACATTGTTACTACTTAGTTCACGTGGTACCACCATACGAAGTTTGGTTAAGATTGGATTTATTCCGTATATCTCATATTTGTATTTCACATTCGATATATTAAACCCTTTTAGATACTTTTAAATAAAGAAAAGAGCGAGAAATAGGTATCATGGAACATGGATTGATGGTGTACTTCAAGAAGATTACAAAAACATAAATGTCTACTTAATCGCCAAGGCGATTACGAAATTTATTAGACAGCCGGCCCTGCTCATCGAAACAGTTTGTGACAGCTGTTTTGACCTCATGGTCAGTCGGGATCCGTATTCCAGACAAGTTCGCTCTTTGCTGAACCTTTCGCTGAGGACCAAATCCTGGCAATATGGAGGGTGGGCCCAAACTTACTACCCGAAACGTTGTAACAATTCTTGAGTCTCGCGGTCCATATATGCTCTGGCCTAAACCATTTTGCACCGTTCTGGCTACTAATAATACACCTCTACGAGTTGAAGATGAATCTCCTATGCCGGAACATTCTTTGCTGGTGTTAAATCTCACACGTCCCGAACAGATAAATTTTGAAAGCTACTCATTATTGGATTGGCTACTATTAAAATGACAGTAGATGTAACGAAACTCGCCACGCGAATTTGGCGCTATTGTTTCACCTTCGGGAAATCCAATTACTTATCTCCTATTTCGTATATTCATGGAATGCTTCTTGTAACTTTTTCTGAACCATCCACGTTACTGATACATGATATTTCCACACTCACAAACGAGAAACAGAAAAAATTTGTTCAGCGGTACAACGCCGGGGAGCTCATATAACCGGTAACTATGCAATTCTGAGCGAGTGTGTTCCCTCGTAGAATCATTTCGCTCGATGTTTCTCCTTGTAATATTTTGTTTTATGGGAACGTTTTAAGTCTGATTCTTCTTGTACACATCCCCAAACACTAGCACAACTGTGAGAAGAAAATTTGTTTTGTGTGTTATTGGCACGCTGGTATCTGTCGAAATTTCTACTCCCACTGGATTTGCTTGCTAATATTATTTTTTAAATAGATTTCAGGTGTTTTGTGTGTAGAATCAGAAAATGTTGGTTGCCCATTTAAATTTCAAGTATTTTTTAACATGGCTGCCAACTTAGCGGATGCCAATTTTACATGTCCTGTACAGTCCAATATATGATGTTCCTTTTAAAAAGGAAAACTTTCCACTTATTAACCTATTCTTTATGTCTTTAGTAAAGCTTCGTAAATACATTTTCCACAATTTTTAAATCTCTTTGGGTTATTTCAATGTTGTTTTAAAATTTGTGCAATATGCTTGTATTACGTTTTTCAGGATTTTTATCAAAAGTGAAATGAAATTGTGAATGGTAAATCATTGCATCTCAACTAATGTTCAGTTTTGCAATGGAAATGAGCTACCGTAATTATACTATGCTCGTCCAGATGTTGTTAGGAAACTGGTTGCGTATGTTAAAATTCATATGGACCTACATGACACATTACGGACATTCGTTTGATGTTCGTAATTATTGCTTTATCAACGTACAGTTTGTTTAAAATGTGCACAAGTATTACATTTTCATTACTAGCTGCTGCTCCCTTTAAATGTCAATATCATGTGCAGAAAGTGCAGATTTATTGATAACAAAATAACATCAACAGATGTAGCCGTGTAACTTGAGACAGGAAGTTCACACGGTTGCAGTTACCTGGAACAAATTTGAAATAACGAGAATGTTCACTACTCTTGGTTTACAAATTGCTGCGGTATGCGTACTTCTTAGTACGCTAACTAATAGAAACACACAACCGAACCTAGGAAACTTATCTTCAATAACAGTACTTTTTAATACAAGATGAACACAATTCAAGAATAATTCCCCATGAACCTACCTGAGCTAAATGACACAGGGAACGCCATTCAGAACATACAGTTTGCCCAACAAGGGAACACGGAAGATAGAAGCACAGAAGTAGAGTTTATCCCTCCCAGAAGCACCCAGCAAACTAATAATATCAAGGTGGGTGCCTTGAGGCCAAACTATAAGTTGAGAGGTAAGCAGTAGAAATGTTTAGGAATCTGCAGAATTTGCTATGCAAACATCATCTCGACCAGCACTACGAGTCCGACATCAGGAGAGAATACGAGGCAGCATACCCTGCATAACACTCCAGACACCTGACTCGAATTTCGTCCAGTTCATCAAAGCAGCGGCCAATTTTGAAAAGAACGTGACAAATATTCTGTGATGGGCAAGAGTAACTATCAATGAAGTTACCAATCACTATACATAGTTAATACAGAAGTTGGTAGAAGAGTGGAAAACTATTTTGGAGAAGAGCAACGTTCGCTTGAGGCCAGAGTTCACAAAGAAACTCGTCCAGCATACAAGATGATAAAGTTGAATTTCCTGAAGAAATCCTACAAGGAACCAAGAAGGCTCGAAGAACGAGAAGTTTGTTCTAAAAAGTCAGAAGATGAACCAGATGGAAAAGAAAACACCACTGCCAGACGCCTCATCAAGGACACTCTAGATGACCGATTGAAGAACTTGAAAATCGGCAAGAAGTATATAAGCGAAATAAAAAACGTACTACCGGAGCATCTGTGATGTCTCTGTAAAGCATCTCAAGGCATCTATTGCTTTTATTGTGAACTACTTCATGGGAGCAGGGTGTTTCTGAATTGAATCCAAAGAATGTCTAGGTTAGTCTTGTATGATATGACGTAAGAGTGTATTAATTTGGGTAACTTAATTTTATTTTATGTGGTTAAATATAGTATTTCTTCTAGTATTAGTATTTTTGCACAGCCTATGTTTACTATAATAATACTACTTGTATATTCGGCCTGAATACATAACTATAAGTTGATCAACATAATTGGTGTTATTCTAAAAACATTTTCTAGTAAAATTTCAGCATCGTAGTAATTGCAGAGATGATGATTAGTGGATTTTGTTGAGTGCTTCTCCTTGCGTCTTGTTCCGGATGTGATCCTGTGAGTTTCATGGTGGAGCTATTTTAAGTTTTTGTCAGCGTACGTACTAAGCATACTTTAGTCTACAGTTTAATATCCCCCGAAGCCCCTAATTTCATTTCGATGTTGTTTTGGTTCTGAGAAGACAACTTATAATATGCGTAGGTAAATCTACATTTAGCTCCTCCTTTAATTCACGCTAAATTTAATTGATTCGTTTTTCAAAACTATAAGCAAAGGCGTTATTTTGGTAATTAGAATGGAGATATATGATTAAAATTTATGTTATTCCCATTTCGTAAATCAGAACTACGTTATTTATGCCGGCAGTAATATTAATTGACTAAAGTATGATCAGGCCTATATATTCTCGTTGTATTAGGTAGAGTGTGATTTAATTTAGTTCTTCCACTGCTTTTTATCCTCTTTTGGCTTTGTTTTTGATTCTGAATTTAAAAAAATGTATAGGCTATTGTTGCTTATAAATTGAAATGTGTTCTTAAAATAGATATGTGCCATTGAAGTTTCCACCCAATCTTTTAATCGCAGTACTTTTTTCCAGTCTGAGAAATTTTCAAAAGGTAGAAATTTGACAAGCCATAATTAATCATGTATACAAAAACTGTTTTTATTAACAAATATATGTTTCACTGTGTAAAGCATAGCAGTTGACTTCAGTTTTATATATGGCCCTTATTATAATAATAATAATAATAATAATAATAATAATAATTATTATTATTATTATTATTATTATTAGTAGTAGTAGTAGTAGTAGTAGTAGTAGTAGTAGTAGTAGTAGTAGTATTGTAATTATTATCAATTCTAAATTGGATAGGTGAACAACAAATCATGTATGTCTGTATAGTATACTGCAGTTTGTACCTAACGTTATATGCTCTTTGTTGAATATGTATAACATAATACTGAACTAAGAATATAAAAATTTACGTCCTCATTTTCACAAGGATATGCTCTTCAAATTAGTATTTTGTCGTATTTTCTATATAAGGTTAAATTTGTAAACTTTAAAGTTTCATATTTTCATGTTAACATACGTTTGAATACTTAGGTTCGCGTATTTAAAAATCTCGCAAGCAGTCCACATATTGTTGAACCTCAGTAATTATTGCCAGTTTTTATTTTAAAACATATTATGCGTACACTGCAATAAATAAAAGTGTATATAGTTTATTCGTTATACGTACAAAAATATGTGGAAACAGTATTATCGTAGTTACTCGAAAGAGAGTCATTATTTCAAAGCCCATCAACTCTTTGTTTTCGAGATCAATTGTGTCATCTCCTTTATCAGCTCTTCTACATACAGTAGATTTTGTCGGACCGAAAAACACTAAATCATCGATGTCTAGATCTAAACCTTTCCAAAGTAATATGCATTGATTATTTGTGTAACTGCTACAATAATTTTTGTTACGGTGTTAGTATTAGATGCAATGGTTAACTTGTCTCGTCAACTTCACCTTTCAACATGTGCATCGCTAACTTCAGTCAAAATATTAAAGTTCCAGTTTTGAACTGAAGTTATTTTTGTCCTATGTTGATAAATGCAACCCTAAGCCCGTCTCAAATCTTAACGATGACGTCTCTCAATGAGAATCCTTCCTAGGGAACAGACTGAAAAACCTATAGATCTCAAACGGATGTCATTTCACACGAGATATTTAAAATTGACGTCATGGTCACCGGGTCACGTCTCAACGCGGGTAGTGACAGTTGTCACCGGCGTGCCCAATAGATGGTGCGCAACATCATGAACTGTCGTAAATTGAGTTCTTCATTATCGTAATTATTGTTACTGGTTTTTATGTGAAACTAAAGTGTCATAAAGACTTACTAACTACCGAATATTCTCTATTAATAAATTATTCATGATATGTGTATTATTGTAAGCAAAAACAGCTTGCTTTAGTTTATTGTACCAGTCAGCATAACCTGGCGAAGCGTGTTCTGCTCTGTAGATGAACATACAAGCACAAATATACGTGCACCAAGAACTGAATTGTTGGTTTATTTTATAAGATGTTCCACCTTCTCCCATTGCAAGAGGCTCTGTTTTCTCTTTTTAAATGCGAGAGGCAGCCCCTTGGTATCTCGAGGGACACCCCTACCTCTTGGAAATCCGAGAGTAGAGATCTTTTGTTGGACGCAAAAACGCTATATTATATTGTTTAATTCGAGAGAGCAACGCACTCTTCTTCGACGCGAGAGGCTGCCCATTTATGGGGTTCGCGTCCAGTCCTTCTGGCTAAATTCAAGGGATAGTCAAAATATTTGGATGACACATTATCTGGGAGTCGTTGTAGAAAAGGTCCGGATCACCAATTGCCATGAAATTTGCGTAGCAAGTGCTGAAACCTTCCTAGAACTCAGGTGTGATGGAACTTTGTACAGAAGTGAACAAGAACCGAGTTAGGACCCATAAAACGTGAGAGGAGTCCAGTTGATTTTGACTTCTAAATCTCGTAGTTCTTGCATTATCTTTTTAAAGTACAAGAGCCCAAATCTCCTTTTTCGAATCAGAGGAAATGTATTTTACGAAGAAAAAGTAAACAAATTTATTTTCTTACTCAGATTTGAGGAAAAAATTGTGTGGAGCAGTTTTTCTTATGAGACATATCTAAAGAGCGGATTCCTCTCTCGAGAAAAGTTACTACAACTCAATAAATAAGGTGTTCGGATATGAACATTTATAATGGCAGGTAAACAGGTCGGTCGTGTGTAAGTCCGGTTAGTATTTTATCCGGATTTGGTCATCCATAACACCACATTTGGGGAGTTTCTTCTCGTTAATGGCACATGAGCAGCAAGGTATATGGATGTCAATCTTACTCGGAAAAGCGATATCATCTAGGTATGTTTTGTTGGAAATTCATATTTATGTCAATAAATGTTTTATTAATGGACATATTTGTCATTCGAAGTCGATTTGTAATTATTAAGTTGCGTTTAAAAGTATCTCCCACGAAAAAGATTGACGTTATTTTCGATGTGTTTAAATGAGCATATGATATTGTTTTGTGAGACTCAATATGGCGGATAGACCACGCCCATCGACTTCACCTTTCCAACACGGAGCTGTATGGAGGGCAGTCACTCTATTTTATAAATTACGTCTATGATGCCAACATATACACATTCACTTGCTGATTTAGTATTGACTGATATTGACATGTGAAACCTATGTTTGACTATTGATTGTTATACCACACCGTAAGAATATTTGCTGGACGAAGAACAACTGAAATCTTATATAAACAATAATGCAGGAGGACTTGAGTTCACATTTAAGTGTCGAACCAAACTAATTAACGTCTTTGAGGTTAACAAAGTGGCCAAACGGACGTATATTATAAGCTTACTTTAAGGCATGGCTTTTTACATGCAGACTCAGCACATCCAACTGCTGAACGACTCTCTGATAAAGAATCAGACATTACGTGTGGAATGAACTACGGGTAATGATAGAGACTTTGGAAAAGGTTAAAGAAGTTAGGAAAACGTTTCTTGTTAGAGGCAATAAGAGGAAAAGATATAATAATGAATAACAGAAATTTCGAAAGCACTAGGGCAACAAAGAACAGAATATGAAAAGTTACCTGCCCACAAAACTATTACCCGAAGTATAGGAACAAATCGAACAAACTAACCCAAAACTCTTGGAAAGGAATCAAGAAGGAAAGTCATCGAGAAAACTAGTTTGTAAAGATGCAGATCAGGTATAAGGGATAAAAAAGTTTGAAAAATCTAATACAAGTAGCTTTCACCCAACTGACTGACTAAAATACAAGAGTTCAACCAAACGAAATCTAACAAGTTAAATTAATACTATGTCAAATACATGAGCAAAAGTAAACCGGCAAATTGAAAACTTTCGTTTTGAGGAGTAAAAACTGAGTAAAGGGACGAGATAAAAAGCTGTAGAAGAAAACAGGAAATGAAAACCGGTAAGTAAAACAATTAAGGAATTGTCTTAAGGAGTTAACAAATCAACAAGAAAACCAGAAAGAATGAAACCAAAAAGACAAAAGCAGAGATCTTATGATTCTAAATAGTTAGCAAAGAGGGTGAATAGGCAAATATATAGAAATACTGTATATAAACGATATATTTAGCAGATGTTAATGCACTACATGATAGAAGCTTCGGTGAACTTTGTATTTTGATCCATTTTAGTAACTAATTAATTCGGCCGTTGACGCTACCATTCGCTGATAAGTTCCAAAAATCCAGAAACAACCGTGCCTCGGCCAGGAATCGAACACAGAATCTTAGAGACGTTAAAATAGTCCCTCAGACCACATGAATAAAACAGTCGGCACTACTCCACGACTCATAGCAACAAAACATCGTATATGGGGAGACATTCTTAAAGGAACAGAAAATCTACGTTAAGTGTGAATGGAAGGCTCCATGCTTCACTTTATATTGTTAATATAAGGAAATGAATTGCAAGACCTTCAGAACAAATATAAAAATATTTTGGACGTTTGTTGTGTGTATTTTGGGGATTGAAGAGAGCAATGTTTCTTTAAAAGTTTTTGCATTAAACTGCACAGGTGGCCACACGCCGCGTGAAATTGTTTTCCTCCATTTTGAAAAAAAACGTGAGAATGAAAGCGAAAAATTTCACACAATTGTTTTCTGATTCTGCATACCAAATACCTGAAGCACGTGCAAAAAAAATCTAACTTGGGAAGTAAATCGAGGGGAATGACAAATACCAGCGTACTACATGGTTTTCTCATAGCGCACTTCGGCGGATATTTGTAAAAATGATTGGACTTGAGCATCCGTCTGAATCTATAAATGCGCATATTACTTTAACATTTATTCTGAACATCTCCCCTTTCTCTTATGCTGTGTTACTGTAGTAGTAAAACACGACGTTCAAGCAGAAGAATTGAAGTGGTAGTAGATGCAGGAGGTGGAGAAGGAGGACTACCAGTAGTGGAAGAGCATGCAGAGTAGTATTGATAAACGTTGTGCTTTTATGAGTGACTTTAGTATTAGAATTATGATGCTCTTAAATTTTCTGTTTCTACCTTGACGCTCTATACTTACTGTTAATTGACTCGTCACTAATTGATTAACCAAAAGTTCATATCTACCAAGATGTCCATGAACCAGTATTTTAAGGGGAAGATTCCAGTTTTCACCGGAAACGTATTGATGAACTGGTTGTAATTCTTTCTATAAAAGAAAATAAAAATTATTTTATTATGTAGGTCCAACACAGTAACAGCCACATTCTACATCCAATTAAAGTAAAATATGGAATACAAAATAATACTGAAAATTTTATTTCGTAAAGAAATCCCTCAAACTTTACAATAATATATTTTTTTTACCTCAGTACCTCACTTATTTCAATGTTAGTTCAGAAAATATTATGTGGACAAATAGTAAAATAATTGTTTTATGAATCATATTTGCTTTTCGTGCTGAGAGAAAGTAGATAATATTTTTAGAAAGATACAGCATATTGATAAAACTTTCTAGCAGGATGTTACAAGTACATATATGGAGTCTCTTATTTTATCTGTCAAACACTATGGTTAGATTAGTTTTTTCTAGTTGTGCAGTGCTCAATTTAGAGGGTTCAGCTAGGTAATGTTAGGTTGCTTTACTTTTCATAAGCAGTAAATAAATACATATCTTTAAATCACATGATATTCACGAGTACGCCATGTAATAGGAAACATCCAATAAATCTTCATGTTGATTCAAGCAAGGACTATGCACAGACCGTGCGCGTACGGTGCTCCCATCACGCCGCGTTGCTTGAATTCTCTAGCAAACCTGTTCCGTTATAATGTATTTGAAAGCCCTTTTCAGAACACACATGTAGGAATGTGCAGTGTGCGCATACCGTGCGCCGACCCTGTCCTTATCCTATCCCCCGAGGTGCGGTATTTGATACCACTCGTACATTTAAAAAATTCACCCTTCAAATAGTAATTGATTTTTTGTTCCGTCCGCTCATGTACCTTTCATTCATGATTACGCCTATCCACAGCCATGTTTATATGCTAGCTAATTGATGTTCAGTGCGCATCACGTGACCAAGCGGTTTGACATACCAGACCTCGTGGTGTACGTTACAGATTTTGTATTTATACTCGGTCGTCCATTTTTATGTGATTTCTGTTGCCAATTCGAGTCTGTTGTTAGTGTATGGTTAGACGAAGACCTCATACATATTGACGACGAGGAAATATAGGTTAATTTTCTTGTTTACAATGAATATATCAACGTATGAGATCAGAGGACACAACATCAGAATATGAGGAATCTGATAATGAAGAGAAGGATACTGGGCAATATTACTATGGAAAAAGTGGATTTAAATTATCAACAAAATCATTTTAGAGTACGATCACAGCCTATTCACGATATCAGATCTTTTCGTAGTTTATTGTTCATCCAACCAACTTTTTTTCTCCCATGTATTTTTGCCTACAAACCAATAAAAGGTGATTACCGTAACATAAATAGTTATCTAGATACCATCTGGTATTTGTTGAACTGATTCTTTCTAAAATACATTTTTTGTATTTTGACTAACATTGTTTTAAAAAAAGAATTGTTTAAATGATGTAAATAATCGGTATAAACCATTATTAACATAAAGACAACGTACAGTTCGAAAATCGCCGCTTTCTTACCACAATATTAGTTAAATTCTACTTAATTAATTAATTATTAATTATTTCTGTGTATCCAGTTCTGAAAAAGCTCTCAACAGGTACTCAATAAGTTATACATTGGAAAATATCATTGTACCATCCTCAGACAAAAACAAAGGGAGGTAGTAATATAGCATACCAGGTCTGGGTGTATGTCCCATACTTTATACCTCAGTGATTAAGGGTTCCAATGTCACAGTCCGAAACAGTTACAGCATGGTACTACATGTGTGAATGTTGAATGGGCGCTTTTGTCGGGATGCAGTGATATTCGGTCTCTGTCGAAGTGATCAAATTTTCAAGAAGTTGAGCATAATATGTCTGCATTACCGTATTTCAGGTCGTGTATCAGCCGTGAGGGCACGAAAAAATAAAATAAAAAAGTTAATAATATTGATGCAAGAGCACGAATGTATTTACAATCTTCAATATAAAAATTATAAAAAAATTAGTTAAATATAATGTTGGGTACATTATATTAACACAGTAGGCGCACAGTCTGTGCACAATCCCATTTTGGGAATTGTTTGAAATTTGAATATGAATTTAATGTTAAGGTTTTAGGCAACTTTGACTGAGGCTGATATTTACTTGCAAGGTTAATACTGTCGAGTTCTTAGAAGGGAAGCGCATAGAAGTAACAGCTATAATTACTAATACTCCAAAACAATCACCATAGCTAGAAGATACATTTCTTTCACCTGAAAGGTAACCGAATCATAAAATTTCCTTTGATCCTTATTTTAGAACACACTTTCATGGGAAAAACAATTGCATAAGAAAAAACACAAGATGTTGCACTGAACTTGAAATTTAAGTACCTGCAAGCTAATTCGATACACACAAGTTAAACACATTTTTCCTGCAAGTATTTGATAATCTACGTTTTGATCCAAAAGTGTTGAGAATCTACTTCCAGTCGCCCAAGCACTCTATCTTCATTATGTCGTGAAGATAAATACGTTATGCTACGACTAGTATATGTCAGCATGTGTACACGCACGCACATTCATACGACGCAGCACGAACTCTCTGCGATCTCTACATTTTGTGGTATGTTCTTTGTTTTCATTGGTAACAGTATTACTATCACAGTGCTTTAAGTTGTCGCTGTTCCGGAATATACAGTTATAAGTTTCGGGAACGCTTAGCAGTATTCAGCAACGTTCAGCAGAATGGAAATCTGGGAAATTGAAAATCCATGATTGAAAATAAGTGTATGTTGTAACGTCCTTAACGTTTGATGCAGCCAGTTTTCCTCTTGTATATAAATTATAAAATCTGCATATCGTTATGTAAATTAGTACTACGTTAATTTGCTTATATGTAAATATTTGTGTTTATGTTATATTTTCTCATTCTGATTTCTCCCCCTCCTCTTCTTACGGTCGAGCATACCACTACTTTCTTTACTTCTATCTTCTATATGTTATGACGTTAAAAATGTAAAGTTTTTGATTTAAATGGTTATGTATTAAATTGAGTATATGAAATTAAGTGAATCTGTTTATGAATGTAAAGTTTGATATCGAATGTGGATCAATTTGTATTAATTTGGTGGAATTAATTATGTGTTTTATTTATTTATTTATTTTCAACAGAAATATTCCCAATGTTAATTTTTTTTGATAGCTGGAAAGTTGCTATTTTCTTGTAAGCCAGCGCACTAGAGTCGGGTGCAACGATGAAAAAAGTCCAGTGTAACGGGACTCAGCCGGTTTCTTTGTATTTTCATGTACGAGCTTGTGTTTCATTGCAGCTACCAGAGAAGTCGAGGCTAGGAAATTGAGCCCAAGTGTGTGGGCGAGTCCAAACACTGGAGGTAGAGGAAGGACAGTTTTGAGTCGGGACCCCGTTTCGTTTTCTTCTTCGATTTTCAATTTCTTTCTTTTCTATTCGTCTGCTGGTTTCGGTTTTATATTAGCAGGTCTCAGGCATATCGACACAGAACAACCCAGCTCTTCGAGGGATCAACACCTCTCCGGAGAACCTCTCACTAGCGACTTCAGACTTAGAAGCGAAATAGTATATTATTAACTTCGTGCAATTTTGAAAAATTGGTGATAGAATTTGAAAACAGTATATGCTCGAGAGGTTGTAGAGAGGCAACAGGAGTCTTGGCCAGAAATATGTGCGTGAGTACTATCCTTGTTACAAGAAATATTGGAAGCCAACCCGTCGTTAACAACACCTGGCTCACGATTTTAAACTTGGGTTGGGAATATATGTACTAACCTCGTCTTTATTCCAGCACTTGCACACAAGAAGAGGAGTCAAAGTATACGTTGCTCGCACGTTGCTAAATCTAAGTACGAGCGAGGAGTCAAGTGAGCTAACTGTAACCCTGGTTTGTTACCTGCAATATTTGCTAGTAAACAGGATTTCCTCCCGGACCTCAGTATTGTGCAGCCCCATGGGTCGGGAATCTGAGCTACGTCCAATGTGTTAGGTTTGTCCATGAGAAGTGTGCAAGTTAGTTTGTAAGTCTTTAATGTGAGTTATGATTTCAATTTTGTGCTTATATGTACAGGAGGTACGTTCCCGATTAATATTGTGAAACGAACTTGGGGTTGGGTTCGATTCCCGCGAGAAGCAATCTATAACTTAACGCTTTCAGATATTAGAATTTCTTTAAATTTGTCCTTTGGCTCCACGACGACGACGTATCCGGAAGAAGATCAAAACTTGTAAATATATTAATAAATGAAGTCATATTTCATATCAAATTGGTTGTTAAAGTTGGTTATAAACCTTTTTTGACCTAGTCTATGAGATATTGTATGGTAATTTGCGAATCCCATTGCCGGGTATTAGGTTAGAAAACTCTGCTCTAGCTCCTTTGAGACATTTGAAACTGAACTATCCGTGGCATAAGTTATTTTTACAATAAGAGCAGTACTAATAAATTTCACGTTCCAATTCTGTGTATTGCTTCCCCTGAATTACCCTATATCAAGTCACCCTTTCGGTTATTTATAGAGACGCTATGGACTCAAGAAAATAATTTACATATTTATTTTTATTCGTTAATAAGAACTTTTAAACAAGTAAATTAAAAATTATAATACACTAATAGATATCGCTATAAACATGGAAAATTGTTAATTCCGTGTTTATTTGAAATATACAGAAATTCAACATGTATGTGTATGTAAACCTATATTATCTGGAAAGCAAGAGTTAAACTTTGAAATGTAGAATATGTGTGTATGTATATGGAAGATAAAGATTAAAGGTATGTCACGTGACACTGTGACATCACTGAATCAGAGGTATATAAGTAGGGTCAGAACGATGTGAAATCACTTTTTTCTGTCCTGCGGGCCAGTTAACATCAAGCTCTTTGCTTGGTGTTCTTTCTTTGGACAGATAGTCAACTAATAAATTCTTACTATCTAAACTTCTTTGAATATTCTTTACTAGGCTTATGCTTATAACATTGCTTTATCGTATTGCGCTTTATTCATCTTTATTACTAATTCTCTTTTGAAACATTGTTCTCCAACTGCAGAACGCCTTCAGACAGGCGGGCTGTGGTAGCTATTTATTTTGTCCTTTTGGTTGCACGCCTTTAGACAGGTGGGCAATCATTGCTACTGGTGGTCAGTGGTATACAACGTTTCTCTAGTTGCGGTAGCCTTCAGGGAGGCGAAACAAAGCTATTAACCCATCCTAAAGCAACTAAACGCCTTCAGACAGGCGGTAGTTATATCCTTGCTTCTTCACGCCTTCAGACAGGCGAGAAGGGGTACTTATCCATCCTTGGTATATTGCACGCCTTCAGATAGGCGGGCGTATACTACTTTGCCAGGTTCTCAAGTGCCTTCAGACAGGCATAAGGGAGCCTTCAACCCATCTTAACAACGGCTTGCACGCCTTCAGACAGGCGGCCGTATACTACTCATCCGCTCTTGTGAAGTTTCCTTTCCGTATGTCTTCATGTACCACTAATTAAGATTTTCCTTTCAGCATACTGTTAGCGTTCGGTGATCCCACACCCCAGAAGCCGTGGCGGAATATTGGCAGCATATCTGAGAGGCTTTCCATTAGATATCTTCCAGGTCCATTACAATGTAAAAATGTTTACACTCACTGGTGTGCTATTTACTTGCGATCATTATTTTTAACTTACCGGTTCATCTGTTGACCCAGCAGAATAGAGTCTAAACGTTGGATTCACTATGTATAGCTTGTGAGGTTTATTGATGTTTAACCATTTGTCATTCCATTCAACAACACATAAATTTCCCAGTTCGTCGTAGCAACGGTCCTTTTCATAATCATTTCTCAAATTAAGAAGATCACCAATAACTCCAAGGGCAACTGAAAAAGAAATATGATGTTTGTATTGAGTATGCTATTTGATGAAGAATATATACATCCTGATAACGAAATCTCACATAAAAATATGGACGTTTGAAATAAAAAGGCAAATTCAACAAAAAAGTGCAATACAATGAAAAACAAGTTACTGAACTCAATGTTGATAATCATTTAAGTTTTGCACAATTTTTCTTGAAGTGGATGCAAAAATGGATAGAGTTTCTTAAAAAAATAAATAAACCACATGCATTAAGCTGTTAACGATTTGATAAAGGGTTGTAAGGATACAGTAAAATAATACATTTTTTAAACACCATCTTTATTACTTTCGTTTGTTGGTTCATTTCTCAGAGCATATTTTAAATCGCAGTTTTCAAGTCTTTAGAGAATTTATCAAAACAACCAACACTTGAGACAAACAAATTACAGAATAAAATGATTTGAATTGTAATTTATCAGTGTAGGCATCTACGGCTCAGGCCGGCGTAATGTTATGTTCACAGCTTAAATAAATCACAATTAAGCATATATCTTTGAACAGCAAAACAATTCAAGTAAAATATTAACCACTTTACGTAGATATTTGGAAAGATACTTCAACGTGAACTCCTCTAAATATTTTTTTTAAGGTTTTGAACAATGTTGAAGCAGCTATTAGAATTTATGTTTAGGCTGCAAATTTTAACTTTCGTATCATCACATGAAGTTGATGATACATGTTTGTGCAAACTCTAGAACTGTAGGCACATTTAAGTTAAAAGATATAATTTTTATAAGTATTCTTTAATGTTGGTTGATGAGGGTCGTAACGCCGTCCGACTCATGGAAGAATTTTCACAGGGGACGAAGCTTAAATGAAGAAGGTGGCGACGTTCGAGTTAGAAGAATAGTTATCGACATTTGCGTTGAATGACACCCTTCCAAATTTACCAGAAGTTGAATGCTACATGCATTGACAGTGTCATGCTCGTGAAAATGATTCGTCCTTGGGTAAAACTTCAAGTATGGTTGAACATCGTGTCAAAGCAAACTAGAGGAACCTATCTTCTGCGCTAGCCGGTCGGATAATATGATTGTGTGAGTGGAACAAATGGTTTTGGGGTAATTATCGATTGACAGTGAAAGAGTTAGCTTCCATAATGGTCATATTCGGAGATTTGTGTAAATTCATGCAGATCATAAAATATTAAAACGTTGCTTCAGATGTATTTCTGAGATAGTAAAGAACGTAAGATTTCATGCCTTGTGCTTGATCATTTAATCTTAATCTTAAACTACTAAATCTTGATTTCTGATAATGGTATGAACGGTGCTTCTATCCCTTCAATAGTCATAGTAGTTGGGATATGTATGCAGTTTTCCAGTCCTCAAACCCAACGATAATTTTATAATTTTAAACAAACTGACACCTACCACCGAAGATTTTTTTGTTTACCTCTACTACTGAGAAGATTTTATTCAGCAATAGTCAAGGGGTTATTCTTTACTAGTCCGTTTCCGAGGACACCAGCGTGACCTATGCAAATCATGATGATGTATCGTAAGCAAGGGCTATTCTTGTTATGTAAGAGAACCAAACGGTTGCAATACGCTGAAGATGTAAAAACTTAATAAACTTTGTTTTTATATGGGTCAGTCTAGTAAATTTGGATTTCAGCCCGTCACAATTTGGCTTTAGCTGTTAAAATCAACACCATACCCTGCCGGAACTCAAACCCGGCACCTTCGAACCGATGGCCTACCGCCGCAGACTGATCGGCCACCCGGCTGGGAGGCTGTAGATTTGCACTCTCAGTAAGACAACGCGGCTGTACATAGGAGTACCCTGATTGAGCTTTTTCTTGACGACACACCTTTGAATATGTCGTTCATGCTCCGTACTTACCAGATCTTACAGCTAGCGACTTTTAACTTTTTCCAACGCTAAAAGACGCTTTGGGTGAACCCACATTTTCAAGTCTTTCAGCTCATGCGTCAATGACAACAATCCAATTGAAAAAAAGAAAACATATTCTGGAGGAACGTTTGCGTCATGGTTCTTAAACTGATTACGTCTACCAATGTGATGATATTGGGAAACAACTGTAATTTCGGCTTTGTTGATTGAATATCTTTTTCAAATTATTTAGGAGACTTTTGACTTTCGAATGCTTTTCTTTTGGGGGTATAGCTGCCTTTGGTTAGTAAATGTTTGGGTATTGTAATGTAATATTTTTCAACGCTAGTTACTTGTGTCATAATTAAATCTCAAACGAAACTTTTAAATGTTTCTGGTCTAGTCTGTCGTGCAGCCGAATTAGTTTTCGTTATCTAACAATGATAAGACAGGACGAAAAACAGCATTACAAAAGTTCTAGTAATACGCCTAATTAGAATTATATTGAAAAGTACTTTCCGCAACATTATCAAATATGTCCTTAGCCTCTTTTAGAAAAGGAAGATCAAATAATCCTCTTAGTGATGGATAGTTTCCTGTTTGATAATTGGCAGCAGCCTGTGGTTGTACGTTTGCGAACAAGAGTGCTCCAGTTATAAACAAAATTGGTCCCATCCTCAAGCTTCAGGTGTTTCGCATACTACAGTGAATGGTATCTATCTTTAGTGTAAAAGACAAATAGAAACAAAAAAATCATATTAAAAACATTGAAGCTTTAAGTATATAGAATCTGTACCATAGGGTACGTTTAGTATTACAATTTGTCTAAGCTATTAAACAATGTTTCTTTTTTCACTGATTTTCACTTGCACGGTAGTACGTTGATATTACTGATCATTTAAACGTATACTATTAAGTTTGTAAGTGTTTACTGTGAACTGTTTACAACCTATGAATTTTAACACATTAAAATTAGACTGAAAAGATAAGTCAAGGTAAGAAACAAGTATTTCGTAAAGTTTTCACCTTATGTCCATGCCTTTTTAACACGTGTCTTCCCATTTGCTGATATCTCGGTTTTCCGTCTGTTTTACAAGTCCTTTAGATCCCTTTAGTATTATCTCGCTTCCTGACCACGTCCTTTCCCCTACATTTTACGTACATCTTCTCCTACGCCCTTGTCCAACCCCGTACTTTAATTCCACAAATAGTTCTTCAAATATATCCTTGAAGGTTGAATCGACTTTCCAGCTTTTCCTCATCTTATTTTTTCAGGAGTCCATTCCATTCCTTACAAGGGTGGGTCATGATATGGTGTTATTGAAATCTAAATAAATATGATCCATCTGATAGAGCATGGTATGTATATGGAGAATACCAAAATCTAAGGTGCAATGGACAAGGGGGAGCGGAACTCAGACGGGCGAACCACGCAATTCATACAAGTTAAATATAGGATATATCCACGGTGGATCGGATCAAAGGACATTACATTGGGGAGGTGATTCCTGACATCGAAACAAGTTAAAAAGAATCCTATGAACATTTGTGAAATTTTGCTTCATTTCGTTGATACGGTGTTTCTAGCTTTGAGCTCAAAGTTGACGCCCAGCAATGGGAAAAATGAATAATTTTCAATAAGTCAGAAATGATAGAGATACAGATGAAGATCATACCTCAAACAAACACCCAGTGTTGCAAACTATGCATAGAACAAAGTTAAAACTTTCTTCCAGAATGGTTTGTACTATGTACGTCCGTGTGCAGTCGAAGATATTTCTAGATAGAAGAAAACTGACCGGAGAATTTATTTATTGAACCAATATTTTCAAGGTTTTCCCGTTTCTACAGCTAAATTCTACCCGTTTTGGCATGCTACCGTTACAGCTAAATGCTCCCGTTTCGGCATGCTACCTTAAGCGACACCCTGACCTAGACCGTCCTCATCCAGACCTGAGCCTAAGATAAAGAAGGAATAAGCAAATTCGGACTGAAGCAATCAAACAATGCGGTTTTAGCAAATCAGAGTCGTATGCTACGATGAAGTTACGTCTGGAATCATTCGATGGAAAATCTAATGTGGAAGATCAGAAAGTGGAATTTGCTAAAACTTATATCACTTTCCTGTGCTCGTGAAGTACCCGTAGTTTGTATAAGATCGCAAAAACCTTTCTGTATTATACATAGGTTGTAACACTGGTATGTGTTTAAAGTATGTTCTTTAACGTCACTATGACAAATATCCAATAATAGGACATTGTGCCGTTGAGGAAAGTTAACGTTATACCTGGCTGGCAACACTGACAAACCAGCGACATCGTGTTCTCACTCCTGATGTTAACTTTGCAGAAACAAATTTTCGCAAACGGAATATTCATTCAATAAGTCGTTTCCGACTTTTTGAGAATTATTCATTTCTTTCCATAATGTCCTTTTTTCTCTGATTCACCCCGGATATATCCTATATTTAACTTTTATGAATTGGGTGGTTCGCTCCTGTGAGCTCCGCTTCACCTTGTCCATCGCACCTCAGATTTTTGTTTTCTCGATATCTCACCATGCTCTTCCATTCACTTCATTACTCCGTTCCATATGTTCTCTGTTTCTTACCATATTCTCACCCAGAAGGCTCTGTGTTCCTTTCTTGCTATGGCTTACCGATTTCGATAATACATAAGCAAAGCGTGATAGAACACACGTATTAGATATACGTTAGTTTGTTTACATATTCACACATCAAAATGTTGCAATGATGCAAGAATTCTAACGTCAAATATTGAAGATATTCACCGCATTTAATACGTGTTGATGTTAGACATTTTGTTAATTTTTTTCAGGAATTGTATCTATTTATAATATAATTAAAACAACAATATATGTTGCAAATTATGTACAAAGTCAAACTATTAGTACCGTTGCATTCACACTTTTGATACAATATATTTTCAAATCACACTAAAGCAAAATAACACCTTCATATTTACTCTTGGACTTCTTATTTCAGAGAAGACAAAATACGCATGATTTCAGTCGTTCCCATTGATTAACTGCATCTCTTGACTGCACAAACTTTTCGATCTATTATGAAATAAACTCATTAAGTAATTCACACAAAGAACTAGTTACTTGAATAAATATGCTAGTGGTTTGTGCACTCATACATCTATCATTGAGCATGGTTCTAGTGGTTGTCCTGTGACAGGCTATTAAAATTATCTTTATAAGCTTTTTATCACTTAAATTTAATATTTTACTTATAGATGTTTAAGCAACCACTCCAAATTTTCGTTACAGATTTGTCACCAAATGAATTGATACATTATTTTAATTTATATTTCATTTTCCATCTATGATTTCTACACTCATACATTTTTAAAACATTCCTAGAAAACGCTAGACAGCCATAGCTGCCTGACAATTTCCATTAAGTTGGCTAATGAGAATCATCCACCAATTGATTTTCAGAAATACAAGGATCGAGATAAGGATTAAAATCCTGAAGAGACATTTGAAAACGGGTTGTTTAGTCAGAAGTCCAGCGTCTCGCTAACTGGACTAAACTGAAAGTTAAGAAAGAACAATATCAAAACAAACCTAGGGTCAGAAATACGTTGTGTAATGTCAAGAACGTAAATAGAGTGTCTCCCAGAACTTACGCCATGCTTTAATCACTTTTTTCTATTTGTCAATTAAAGATCGCAGTCCCTATTCACTGATAATATTTCCAATATCTGCTCAAGAGCGAGATTAAAATAGAGGGAGCAAACACTCGATCAGAAGTTGTTAAATAAGTTTTTTTAGAAAATATATAAGTTTGTAACGTTCACACACATTGAAAAGTACGAGAAATAAAAAATGAGAAAATAATAAATAAACTAATATAACAATTAAATCAAAATAAATAGAAATGTTATAAATATAAATAAATAAATAAAAATTAAAGCTCTCAAAGAAACTACTATGAGAATCGGCGGAGGAAGAAAAAG
>JAGDQP010028657.1:0-23979 GCA_022664845.1 Lepisma saccharinum | reverse complement strand
AGACCACCACCACTGTACATTTATGGAATCAATAATAAGTTTCAATTTACTAAAACTCTCACAGCGGTATGCAAAGAAAGACCTAGCATAACACATGCAAAAGATTACGTTCGTTTCTTAACAAAAACTCGCACTGATTATGAAAAGCTAGTAGTTTACTGTAAACAGCAAAATTATCAATATTCTACGAAATTATCAAAGCAGGAAAGGCCATTCAAAGTAGTATTACGTAAACTTCCAATAGACACGCCACCACAAGACATTTTTGATGACCTTGCTTACATTGGATACAACCCTATTGAAGTCACACAGATGTATGGTAAAGATAAGCAAACAAAAGAAAGAGTTCCATATCCTCTCTTTCTGGTGTCATTTCCAAAAGGTCCTTTGAACAAAGAACTCTATGAATTAAAATATCTATTGAGCTACAGAGCAGAAGTTGAAATTTACCGTCCACCTCAAATTTTGCAATGTTTTAAATGTCAACGCTTAGGACACTCCAAAAGTACATGCTTTTGTGATCCTGTGTGTGTTAAATGCGGAGCAGCACATAATACCCAAGACTGTAAAAAACCACCAGATACACCAGCTTTCTGTGCAAATTGTCGTGGCGATCATCCGGCCAATTACCGAGGGTGCAAAACATTTAAATACGCAATGGAACAACGACGCTCTCAGCAAACCAAAAATACTACTCTTGTGACAAAGAACAGTTCAGTTCACACCACAAATAAAATAACTTCCAACTCTAGTGACAGCAATACTAAAAAATCAACAAACACAACTCTTAAAGATAATAACTCTACTTCCTTTGCAAATAAAGCTCAAAACAATAACAATAAGCATACTCCTCGATCATCTACTTCAGCACTTTCATCTGAACAAGACACTACAACCTCAAATGATCAATCTGACACAGCTTTAATCACTCTCTCCAATCTAAAGGATTTTGGAAACACCATTGAAACGCTCTACCATACATTCAAGCGCCTTTTCCAAGGATTAAACCTCATGAAGATCCTCACCAGAGTACAACAAGGACTCTCAACTCTCCAGTGTTGGTATACAGGAGAAAACAATAAATTCACATGGATAGGTGGCACGAAGATAGAGAACGTACCAGCAATGTGACCTATTACAAAGGCTTTTCTGATTGGACAGGAACAGACCGCTGGACGGGGGCGTTATCGCGTAGCAGAAACAGGTTTTTATTACTTCGTGGTCATGATGTTACATTGTATTACGGATATTATTTCGTAGAAGGTAGAGTTGCCGGCCGGGTGGTCGAGCGGTCTGCGGCGGTAGGCTAGCGACTCAACGGTCCCGGGTTCGAGTCCCGGTAGAAGCATGCGTGTGGATTTTAACACTTAACAGCTAAAGGCAAATCGTGACGGCCCGAAGTCCAAAGTTACTAAACTGGCACATATAAAAATAAAGTTTTTTCGTAGAAGGTAGAATATGTCTGGAACTATCTAAAAAGCTGATCAGTACCTGACCAGGAATAACTATAAAAACTAACTAATCGAAACTGTCCAAATTTTACATATGAAAGGATCGTCGCCAAGCGCAAAGACCACATAAATATCAAAGAGGTCGAAGGAAAGCTAAAGGTACTTCACCTGAACACCTAACTTACTCACCACCCCAGCACCTGATCGGGCATAACTTGATAACGAATTAATACAAATTTATCACACATCACACTTAGAATTACCATCTCTAACTCCATCGACCATATAAAAATCAAAGTGGTCTAAGAGAAACGAGAAGCAATTTATCTGATCACCTATTTACGGACCAGCCCCTGACCGAGAATAATTCGAAAACGAACTGATTGAAACTGACTAAGCTTCACAGATACAATGATCATCCCCAACTATGTCGACCACATAAAATTAAATGTCACCAAACGAAAGCTAAATGCTTATGATTTGTCCTCTTATTGGACAGATTTTGACAAACTCTCACAGAAACCGTTCCCAACATCGCCCCTGAAATTGATACATAAAATATATTTAGCTACACTATCGACCATCTAAAGACTAAAGTGGTAAAAAAAACTTAAGAATACTTTGCATTAACACTTCTTTACTGAATAGGTTTTGACCAACACGTATATGGAAAGCATTTCCAGTATTTGCTCTGTTGGCCGCATAAACGCTAATGTGGTCAAAACAAACCTAAAGGTATTTTTCTTGAAAGCCCCATTTACTGACCCGGTTTTGACTAACCCTCTCACATGAACTGATTGCTTCATCAGCAACAAAATGGACATAAGAAGTTTTTCCATCGCTTGCATAGAGCAAATAAATATTAAATTAGTAGATTAACAGTTAAAGAGTTTGCTACATCGCAACCAAAATCTACACACAGTCTTGCTATATGTTCAAATTGACTTTTATTATTACATGTTATAGGTATTGTGTAAGTTCTTCGGTTTTTCCTTTCATTTGATTAATTTTACATGAATAACAAAACCTTACTCAACGCGACAGAAATAAACGATATTTATAAGGCAACATCCTGATCAGTTAAATAAGCTTTATGTATACATGTATAAAGCATATAGACTCAATGCGCCAGGAAAGAAAACGTTTAGTTCACTCGAATCAATAGGGAGATTTTATTTTAGAAAAAACACAGTGCACAGTTGAGTTGACACATTGAAAGTGATACTAGTAACCACATTAGCATACTCACACCTCTTTTTTTTTCTGAATCCAAAGTCAATTTAATGCCAATGTTCATATCAATAATTATTTATCACTGTTGGCAGGAATTCAATGATTTATATCAATCCCTGCATGTCATTTGAAAGGATACTGAACAAGATTGCACATATTATTTTTGAATCATTTCTCAATCAACCATCAAAATTTATGTTTATTACACTTTTCCTTTGTAAATTTATTAATGGTCTTTAGACATCTTTGGCTCAGGTTGAGAGTGCCTAAGTAGAGAATGGGGAAGGTTTTTGCCAGGACCTTACTTAAAGTACCACCCTGGTATTGACCTAGAGATACTCTAGAACACTTTCCCTTAAAAGTAGGAAATAGATTGTTCACATAGTGCATTTTTTACTATCAATGCACAATATATAGCTTTTCATGATGTTCTATTCGTGGTTAAGAGTATGGTGATGTCAGTGTTTGATGTTATCATGTAGACAATGAGAAATTGACCAAACTTTGGTCGCAAAATTGTTTTGCAATTGAAATACTGTTAGGATTTGTGTGACTATTAAAATTTACGTGGTCGATGGAGTTTATAATATAGATTTTCTGTGTCGCTTTGGAGTGTGAAGTAGGTTAATCGTTTAACGCGAGGACTAACTGGTCAAAAGGTTTATAGCAAAATACCTTTTCTTCAAGTAGCTCTATGTATCGTTCAGCGAATTTAGTATTCATCGCCTCGATAGTATTGATAATATATTGTATATAGTGCGTAATAAATTGGATCTGCATGTACATAGATTGTTAGAGCCTTTTATCCTCGAAAATGTGAATTGGAATTCCATCTGGAGCAAGGGCGCTTGTGTTTTTAAAATTTGGAAATTTATGTTCCGCATAACTGCAAATTCGGTGTATCAATTTTGGCTAGCGAACCCGTTTTTGTGCACGAACACTTTTACTTTTATGTGATCTTTGCAGTTGGTGATGATCATTGTATGAGGGACATTCAAATGAAACCCGGTCACTAGTGTAAAGTAACGGTAACGATTGTATTAACTCAAAAATGTAGTTATACACAGTACACATACTCACACATGTAGTGATACACAGTACACATACTCACAAATAGTCACCACAACTGTTGGCACATTTATCCCATTGCGACACTAGCCGGTCGATTCCATCCTTGAAGAAGCTAGTAGGCTGCTGTTGGATCCAGGCCTGAACCCAGTCACACACTTCGTCGTCCGTTGCGAATCGATGTCCGCGAATAGTTTGTTTTAGAGGTCCAAACACATGAAAATCACACGGGGAGAGGTCGGGACTGTACGGTGGTTCCCACCGAAACTGCTGCAATGTCGTCTTCACCGCATTGGCCGTGTGTGGGCGGGCGTTATCATGCAGGAGGATAACGCCATCTGATAACATGCCTGGGCGTTTCGACTTGATGGCTCGTCTAAGGTTCTGTAACATGGCTTGATAACGCTGGGCATTGATGGTGGTACCTTGTTCCAGGAACTCGACAAGCAGTGGGCCCTTGTGGTCAAAAAAGAAGAACATCATGACCTTACCAGAACTGGTGTGCACGGCCTTTGATTTCTTTGGAGGTGGTGAAGTCGCATGTTTCCACTGCTTGCTCTGACGCTTGCTTTCCGGTTCAAAACGGCCCCCTGTGACAATACGCGACAGAAAGCCGTATTCCTCCTCATGATAACGTTGCAGATGACTCAAAGGCAGCGCCATTCGAGTATTGCGCTGTTCGGCGGTCAGTTGGTGGGGAACCCACTACGCACAATTTTTTTGAAAGTCCAAGTGTTGATGCATTATGGTGTGGACGATGCCCACGCTAATACCCAGTAACCGATGGATCTCGTCCACGGTGATTCTGCGGTTGTCCAAGACTAAAGAATTCACTTCTGCAATAATTTCCGGTGTGATGACACGATGAGCCTGTCCAGGACGGGCATCGTCTTCCAGTGACTCGCGCCCCTCAAGGAATCTTTTGCTCCATTCAACAACACTTGAACCGTACACAGCCTTCATCCGTCGATACATTTCACGGCCTCCAACTCCCTCCGCCGCCAAAAATCGAATCACTCCTCGTTGTTCCTGCTTACTCGCCTGCATGTTCGGTAGTGGACGATAACTTGTGTGACCACCTTCTCTTCGGCGTGAAACCACACTGGCTCTATGCAACGTCAAACAGTGCGCACGCGTCAGCCTCTCTACCAATCGATGGCGCCACCATACCCGCAGTTACGTGGTGCCACCTTACATGTAAGGCACAGTTAGACGCACTGACCGGGTTTCATTTGAATGTCCCTCATATGTGTGAAATTTAGTCAGTTTCAATTAGTTCATTTTCGAATTATTCCCGGTGAAGTGCTGATCAGTAATTAATTTACGTGTTCAGGTTTCGTTTGACCACTTTGATTTTTATATGGCCGAGGGAGTTTGTGCGTTGTATGTATGAATTACAGTCAGTTTCTAGTAATTTGTTTTTGAGCTATTCACGGTCAGGCACTGGTCGGTAAGTTAGGTGTTCAGGTACAGCAACCTTAGTTTCCCTTCAACCACGTTGATTTTTACGTGGTCTGTTTAGTTGGCGATGGTCGTTATATGTGTGAAATCTGGTCAGTTTCGATTAGTTTGTTTTTATTTTTTCCCGGTGAGTAAGTTAGGTGTTCATTTAAATTTTCCTTAGGTTTCATTCTACTATTTTCATTTTAATGTGGTCTATACAGTTGGTGATGGTCATTGTATGTCTGAAGTTTGGTTAGTTTCTAGAAGCTCGTTTTTTCGTTATTCTCGGTCAGGTACTTGTCAGTAAATTAGGTGTTCAGCTGTAATACCCTTAGTTTTCCTTCGACTACGTTTGTTTTTACGTGGTCTATGCAGTTGATGATAGTCATTGGATGTGTGAAATTTGGTCAGTTTCGCCAGTTCTATTTTGAGTTATTCCTGATTAGCTACTGGTCAAATTTTAGACAGTCCCGATTACATCTCAATATCGACATCTGTTGATCTTTAAAATGCAATGCAGATGCGAAAATATAAAATTCAGGCTTCGGTATCTTTTCTTGTTGACTGTTGTGTATAAGATCTGAAGTGATAGGATACTGACCAGGTAGTCGTGTAGTCTAAGGCGTTAGGCCAACGAGTCGAAGATAGCGGGTTCGAATCTACCCTGAGGCATGGATGTTTGTGGATTTTTAACGAAGTTGTAAATAGGCCAAGTCGTGACGGGTCGAAGTCAAAAGTAACTAGACTGGCCCAAACAAAATAAAGTTTACTAAAGTTTTACTGAAGTGATAAAAAACAAAATAACTGTGCCTCTAGATCTGTCTTTGCAGCACTTGACCGGGATTACATTAATTTCTAAGAAGATTATTTAAAGTTTTAAATAAAGAGCTGCAGGTCATAGGATTTCTCAGAATTTTTTACTTCTTTGTATTTCAAAGGCTTTTCAATTTTTCCGAAGCTATTAAAATATTATTTGATTCTCATTTTAAAAAAAGGTCTTTACATTCTCTGAAACAATAGAAAATTTCCGCTAAATTTTCTTCAAAGAAATAATTTACTACAGTTTCCGCGACTTACCTTGAATTTACAATCTGTGAATAATTGAAAGTAATTTTATAAATATCTCGTGTTCCTCAAGATATTTGTATGTAAAATAATGAACACATTCCGGCTCAACAGAGAGGCTTTCTATTTATTTGCTTTGCTACATAAATGTTCTGCTCTACATTCACACACTCGTGGAGTGAGAGAGTCCTAAATGAAACATCCAGTAGCTACAGACGAAATTTAACCAATCCGAGGTGCATGGATTTTCCACAAGGTGTTAACGAAAGAAGACAACATCGTTGTCAGTTACCGTCTTCGCCAGTTACTCTTAAGGGAAAGATGTTTGGCAGATACATTGCCCGTGACATCTCCAACTTTCTTTAATTGAAAATTTTGCTAAGAGAAGTTTCTGGTGTTGCTTTCCTTCAGAGAATTTGAACCTCTGCTACAGACATACCTAGAGAAGTTTACATGTCCCAAGCGATGAGCAGAATGACGTCTGTTTGGAAAGAAGTTAAGAGAACTGTGGTAAAACAAGAATTCCAACAATCCGATGTGACACTTGTTACTGAGATCAAGTTATGAAACAGCGTTTCCTTAATAAACCTTGTTGCCCCTTGAGTCATCAGTGGCGTATTCAAATGAATAAACATAGAAAACATTCCAGGTCAGCTTGTAATACACACTATAGCAATGCATAATGCTCCTTCAGTTAATATAATAATACTAATAATGAGTTTGAATTTTATTCCTGGACTTTAGGCAACATTTTCTCAGGTCGAGATAAATGTGCGGAAAAGATTTGGCAAACAAAATGACGGCTAGGGTTTAGTTTCAAGGCACTTTAGTTTCAGTTAAAATGTAGAGCCTGAATAGAAACATTTTCTTGTGTTCACCCTCAAACTACCAGCGAGAAATAAGTAGTGGGGATTAGATCTCAGTCATACATGTTCCGAAATGACTGAGAAAATATGGTCACCGTATTTATGCGCCTATTCCAACCTGATGACAGCACAAAGAGCAAAATTCTTCGTGCAGTATTTATTAAAATTATAGGTATTACTGTGAAATTGGACATATAATACTCTTATTTTTATTATTTCTTCAACTTCTGTTCCGATAGTCTCTTAAACAGAGCTGAACGGGTCACCGTTTCAATCGGATAATTTGGGTGAAGATTTTGGATAGGGTAACCAGATCTATGCTTGGGACCACCTGGTGGGCATAGAACTGTTCTTAATTCTTTTCTCGTGACTTTTGACGTCTCAACAGTGTTCTTTCAGGTATAATCTGGTACTAGTGTTTTACCTGTGAAAACACCACATGTGCGAGACCATAATGTTCCTAGCAATTGTAAAACCACATGAAAAGTACGGGTAAAGAAGTGGGACGTCCATTCTTTCAAGAAAATAATTGTGTCCTCGTAGCAAGCACTACATAATGGCAGGTAACTGATAGGAAAGTTCCAATCGAAATGTTCAAATAATTCAGAAGTTGTAACGTGTTTTAGAGTATTAAATACATGGGACAATGCGCAAGTTACATTCTAACATACGTTTTACGAGAAATTACCTTTCAAGAACATCCTGCTTCTTTCACTATGCTCTTCATATGTGAAAAGTATTATATCCCCGAAAAGAATAGAATTATCGCCTATGAGGCCACGGTGGTTCATAGGTAGAGCGTTCACCTCTGGTGCTAGGGGTCATCGAATCGATACCTGCTCATACCATGTGGGCTTTTTGGTGGACAAATACCGTATGCGTGGGTTCACTCGGGGTGATCCCGTTTCTCATTCCACCAATTCATCCCATCATCACCCACATGGCACGAGCCATTGTTGCCTAAAAGCCTTAAAATAAATTAAATTCAAATATCCCTGATGGTGTGGGAATAACTCCTCCCTCTTAATGGCGATCCTGAAAAGATTTTTGAATCTAACAAATTAAAATATACATGTATTCATTCAAGCCATATGAACAAGACGAGATCAGATTGAGTCAAGATAGGGTCATCGGTTCAAGATGGGGTCACTGCGTAAATTGGGTTAAGGTTAGAACATTATTTGGATCAAGACCTGGCTACAGAGTCAGTTGCATAATTAGGGTCAAGTTCGGACTGGGTCAACTACGTCCGGATCAGGTTGGGTTGCCAAACTTGATTCGGTCTTTGTGAGCGTATTTTTACTATACGTACTTTAGTGCGGTGTCATCGGGCTCGTACTATTTTATTCATCTAAATTTATTAGTGCTTGTTATAACATATATATATATATATATATAAACCTTAACTACAAAAGGTGGTTTGCGCGCTAAAACATTTATCAGGAAATAGTTTTCAAAGTTACGCTTTGAATTTTTATTTCGCATCTTTAGAAACAAATTGTGAATCACTGAATAAAGGTACAGTTTGGATATTCATTGGAGAGAAGGTTTTTAAAGAACTAAAAATCACCTGAAATTCCCCAGTAGCACGTGCACGTTGGCCGTTCATGGGACCCATATCGCCCCACACCGTTAATGCGGGCCGAAAAGCTACCCACTTCAGCGCACGTCGATCGATGTGGGATCGACATATGTAAACGGTATCACTAATTTACCTATTTTCTAAAACTATAGTAAGTATTGTACAAAGAATAAATCAATTTTTTACAAAACGTTTTGTTAATAATGAATAAATTAAAATTAAAAAAGAGAGCACTCGTCGTGGAACCATATCGATTCATGTCGTTAACCGATATCTATATTGATCATTGTCGGTAAATATGGGCAAACTGATGTTAATTCTATCGACGCTTTATCCCTCTGGTGATAAAATATGAAAGTTCATGTTGTAGTCAACACGCAGCCAGCTTTAATTTTTGACAAAGAAGTTATTCATCGAAGCATGTTAAAGAGCAGGAATAACCTACTCTTCTGCGGGAAGGACATAGACAAATAAAGTGTTAAAGTTGATTGTGTTTTTCCCAAGGAGTCTTTGAGTATATAGATAAAACCAACCAGATTTATGGTAATTATACGCTGGTGGGACATTTCATACTTTTGTTTCGCTTGTAGGGTAGAAAGTAGCGTATTTTCGCCAGGCCATGTGGTTGTTAAGTGAAGTTCCCTTTAGTAGAAGGATAAATTAAATTTTTATGTATTTACATTTGTTTTTCATCATTTCTTTCAATTGAAGCTGTTTCATTGTAATCATGGCCATTGTACTCTTGGCAAATAATGTAAAGCAATATAGTTAAAAGCGAAAGAGACGTGAAATGATTACAATTGAGAGAAACTACAAATATTAGCATGAACGCAACATCGAAAATAATATTATTTTGCAAACTAGCAGTGGTCCACAAATTTTACAATCCATTAGCACAACGAAGTGATGTTACTTTAGCAACAGATAAATAGTATTCTTTACATAAGCAGATTTTTTTTTACAATTTCTAATGTGTTTTAACATTTTTTGTTGGTTTGTCTACGTTTGTGATCCTATACGAAAACAGAATTTCTTTCTAAAAATAGTAAAGAAAGTCATTATTACATTATGTTCACGATGTCAATAACTGATAGTGAGCGATGTCGATACCCAATATTGAGCAATGTCGATGATCGATGTCAAACGATGCCGATGTCGATCCATATTGTTGACCGATATTGGCCAAGATGTTTTCCATCCAATATGGGGCCCACGTTGTTGAATGATATCGATCTATTTCGTAAAATCCAATATACCCATATCGGCCGACGTAGATGTGCTACTTGGGTAAAAAATCCATATCCTTACACATCAATTACATTTTTGTATCCATGAAAAAAATATATATATATATTTTACCGTACGTCGTTTGCTATTACATTTTAATGAAATCAACCATGTTTCATATTTGTTAAACCAATATTTCAAAATGTGACTAATTGTCATGAAAATATTGCCTGCAGTATTTTTCTAGCTATCACGTTTGTTTTACACTTGTATCTCTCCTAGAGTTACCTTAATCAAAAGCCCACTTCAAGAATTCCATTACTTACTTTTAGTAAACATTACCTTTACATCGCTTTGAGTTAACCATAAACATCTATTTGAATTTGAATTGCACTCTGTATTGAAACAAAATTGAGGAAATGAACAAAGGTGGAGAAAACAAGGGAACCTCGAAAACAAAACGACACGCTAAGTGTTTATGTACTACATGGAATGAGTACCGAAGACACCAAACACTAGAAGTGAGCACTCTACCACTGAGCAACCGCGTTCCAACAAATCAGCAAGTCTTGAGTAGTTAAATATCTCAGTGAACTCTATTTCAGAGAAAGAAATAGAACATTCTTCCAGAGTTTCAGTTGATTTAACGCGCAGGTATTGGCCTGTTGGAACTAAGAAAAACCTTCAAAATTGTTAGTAAGGCAAACGCATGTGGGACTCAAAGCCATTCTCACTCGAAGGTTGCGGGTTCGAATCCCGCCAACAGCATGGATGTTTGTGGATTTTAACTAGGTGTATATGGACGATTCGTGACGAGCCCAAGCCTAAAGTTACTAGACTAGCCTATATAAAATAAAGTTAAATTAAAAGTTCAAAGCCATGCTTGTCTAGAAACAGCAATCATAAAGAAAATGCAAAATGTGAAATTCCTTTAAATCGGTATTTATATTGTGGCATTCTCTTTCGAATTGGGAACTGAAAAACAAATGGCATCCCTTTTTTGTCACTTAACTGATTATCTTCTACCTTATCGTACATTGTCGCTCTAAATCTGTTTTCCCTGTAATCCTGTTTCCTTTCTCTTCACAACTTTAGTTTGCTCAGTTATACGTACGTATGTCAGCCATACATAATAAGTGACAAAATATGCAGAGAACCCAACGCATGTTCAACTACAGACAGAAGTAATCATACGAAAACAAAAGTCTGTTATCACATTCAGCACTTGCTAGAATGGGTTGTAGTGACCTCTATTATCCAAAGTCCTTACTAAGCTCTCTCTATTCAACGTAGTTTGGTCGCAGTACGTTGAAATAGTTACTACATTTCGCCGCTAGAGGGACAAGAAGCATTCTCTGCAAAACTGGTTTTGCGATATCGATTTATTTCAAAAGCTTTTCTCAGAGGAAATTCTACCATCGTCTTTCTCTTCACACAATAACGTTATTTATTAGTCTTTTTCTCTTTCTTTCTTTTTTTTCTTTAGTTCTCTCTCTCTCTCTCTCTCTTGCTCGCTCTCTGTTTCTCTCTACGAAATATATTATTGTTCCGTCCTTCAGTGAACGATTGTCCTGTTTCGGGTATCATTCATCTTGCTCCCCTCCACGCAGATTGCTTTTAATTCCAATGCTGTTTGTGATAGTTTCACAGCGCAGAGAAACCCATCAAATCTCTGTGTGACATTATCATTCCTTTATTACATCAAAGCAGAGAATTTATTCCCAATTCATTTCTTGGAAAGCATTTTTTTCTCTTTTGTGTGTCGGGTAAAAATCGCACACTTTCACAATAGTTAGTTGCTAGATAAAATATTTCTCTTTCATCTTTTTAATGTGTGTATATGTATATTTGTGCTCTGCTGTGCATATTTTAAATTATGTGATAGAGGAGGTAATACGCGTATGCATCTTCCTTATTTTATTTTATTTACATTTTTGTTAGATTATTCCCCAATGCGTGATTCCCTAAATTACTCAGATCGTGGCGTTGTTTTAGACGTGATAATTCAATACACTTTTTGTCTACGAGGCAAGTGCGCTTTCTCGGAGGCCGCAAAGTTCCTGTTTACTTAATACTGTTTTCGTACAATGACACTGTGATTTCAGTTTTGAAGTATAACGTTGTATTTCTCAAGCAAGTACAATTTTCTCTTTCAATACGATCTTGAAATTTTCAATTCATTTCTAACAGATCTTCTGAAATACTATCATTGTTGATATGAAATTGCAATATTGATTTAACTTGATAATATATGATGATCGTAAACTCTGTAGATTTATCTTGCAATTATGAAGATATTTTGTATGATGAAACAATATAATGTTAATATAACGTGTTAATTTAATCATAGAATTCTTCAAACCAGAGCTGAAATGGATCACCGGGTCAATCAGGTCATCCGGGTAAGTTTTGGACCGGATCACTCGGTCTATATTTGGAAATTACCTTGGCCCAGTGCCCGTTTTTAACCCAGTGAGACAGAGAACAAAACATAGTTTGCCAGGAATTACCAGGACCGTAGGTGTTACCTCTATAGGATGAAAAATGCGACGCCGAAAATTCGCAGTTCATTAACTTCCCAGACCGAGTTAATCGGATAATTAGGGTTAAGTTTCAGAGCGGGTCTCTAAGTAACCGAAAATGATCTGTTTTGCTCTCTGTTTCACACATAAAAATGTAAAAGTACTAATTAATATTCTTGTTTATTAAAATGATTTTAAACCAAAGTAGGGGAAATCTGTCTATAACGGCCACCACTACTTTATTTGTAAGTCTGTGCTGCTATGTGATGGGAGACACATCGATTACATGCATTGTATCAGTTGAGAACGTGTACAGAAGTATAGTTGGAAAGAACGTTGATTGCTGATTATTATCGTCATTGTTTTGAAGGAAAAAAATGCTCTTCTTCTAATGTTTTGTAAGGTACATGTTACGTTCGCGTATTTAAGCTCAAGCAAGTACTAAACTTGAAATACTTATGTAAACGAATGTTTCTTTTGGCCTTGCATGTAGAACATACCTTTGTGTTATAATAGAGAGGTCGATTAGGTCGCTGATGAGGACTAGTCATATTGGAGTCACAAAGCTTGTAGAAAATGTCGCCTGTCTAAAACGGCCATGCTAATTATACTATTTAACTATATGCTCTGCAATATTTCGCTGTAAATATTTTCACTATAATATTACTTGCAATTTGTTATGGTAATGAATACGTTTCTGAGTTATTTTTTAAATGAAATATGATAGAGAAGTCTTTTAAAACTATCGTTTGAAGACTAGTTCAATTTAACATAATACCAAAGTTCATTGTTTGTTTATCGTTAAAGATTGTTCTAATTTTTAGGGTGCTCTGTGATATTTTGCTTCGTTTTAAACATGTCTTTACATTTGTCATGAGCGTGAACAAAAGGTGACCGTTTTATCCATGTCAAATTTCTAACACGCCATTTCAACTCCTTTTCTAAAAGATCTTTTATCACTTTGCTCCGAACCACTCCGTTCAGTGAACCCTTCGCGTGACTTGAACTCTTTGCCACTCATACTCAAAGCGAGTGTACTTCCTCAAAGCAAGTTGCAAGAACTCAGTTGCAATCACCCTGACACTGCGACCACTACTCATCAGCACAATCTCGATCTGTTCATGAAGGGTAAGAAACATGCTGGATCACTTGCAATAACAGAATGACAAACAATTACCTTTCGCCAAATCCCGATCAAATAGCCCCTATCTTGTAAAGAAACAAATGTAGGTATAAAACGACTTCACATTTCAATTTTTGGGAACGAGGTAACCTAAAACAACATGTTCTCTGATGACTTTCAACTTAACATTCTTGACATGATTCCGAGATAGAGGCTTTTAAGATGGTTGCCATGGCGTCTGTCTCCCTTTCCATGATATCCAATATTTGGTCTTATTATCCAGCTATTTTCCACTAGCTATAATGTTTCTAAACGTTATCTCACCCTGAATTTTAAACATTTATTTTTTAAAATTCGTTTTCCTGTTAAACGTTGTACTTTTAAACCGGTGACAACTTTGTAACCGTTCGTTCTAGGTAGAAAATGGTAATAGTGAGTTAGAAAATAATACGATATTTCATTTTGTACTTCTCCCAAAATTTCTATAAAAGTTTGTGGCGCCATTTATTTTTTAAATGTGCTCAGTTCTATTGGACCAAACTGGATCAACTTCCGATTTGTTATACAGTATGTATTTCTGCACAGAACAGTAAAAATATAATTTATATTGCGGTTTGTCGGAGGTTAGGAATATTTTCTCAGGAGATTCTCTGAAGCATATTATTGCGGACTTTTAAAATTCTCCCCTGTAAAGTGACGAAAATGGACAGAGTACGTTCTCTTCCTATGGTCTTCATATGTAAAGCATTTTCTTCTAGAGTGGCTAATTCTACCACTAGGAAAATGATATCAAACATTGTTCAGCTGAAAAGCAAGACTGGTTCAGACGCAATTGTGTGAGTTTCACTGAAAAGTAAACGTTCTTTGCTAACAATCGGGGATCTAGAGAAAGTATATATGTTCTGAAATTACACAACCAGAATTGTATAAATGTGGAATCCTAGCGGCAGACGCGAAGGGTAAGTAAGGGTTTAGGCTAACAATCCAGTCTGTGGAGAAACAAATATTTGCCACGTACAAGCAATTTCTATTGATTGAAGACCTTTAGAATAAGCATACATAATTTATCACACATCCAGAAACACATTATCGTTTATATATTAAAAAACAAACTACAAAAACGGTTTTATTTCAACTTCAAACAGTGTATTTTATGGGAAATCTGTTCACACGTTAAACATTGACAATGTTTTGGATTAACTGTCGATGTGTAGATCCAAAAGGATAGCATCATTCATATAAACACTCTGTTCGCAGGGTACACACTTAACAAAACCTTATTTGTCATACTTGAAGCACTTGATGGAATCAAAGCAGAAGTCATGTGGATACATTCACGTTCCAGGCTCATCATCAAGGTATCCAGCTCTATACAAAGCAAATCTGATTATGTTCCAGAATCGTCGTGCCGAGAACTGGAACAAGGTGAATGATTGAACCTTCAAAAACTAGTCGCGCTGCCAGATTTTGTCCGACGTCTCTGAAATCACTGCGTCAATAATGTGCCTAATGAACGACTTATTTTGGCGAAAAAAATGAATGTCCAAAGGCTGAATAAGACCAGTATATCCGCCGGGAATGAGATGCTTTATAAGGTTAACAGAGTCAGGAGCAGTTTGACTGAAAGGACTGTCATCCTTATTTGATGACCATGAGTTCAGAAGGAGAACTATCGAACGATCATCAGGGATATTTGGACAAAACCACTCCTGATAAAAGCGTGGAAAGTTGGATTTGCTCATATTCACTGTCTTCCCTGCGAACGCTTTGACGGTAGGAGGATCGTCACGTTTCGGTGCGGGAAGACTGCTAATGCTTTGGATACCAGAACATACATAGGACTCATGATCTCTCCTGTCATTGAGATGACTGGGAAGGTATATGAGTGAGTAGTTGCGCTAATAGATTCAACAAATGGTCGCACAATAACTGTTTCCCGGTGGAAGATATATGAGAGAAGTTTTTTCTCAAACCTGCTTTGATCAAAATTCAAAACGTTTCCTGCCATCAGTTGCTCATTAAAATCAACCTCATGTATCGATCCAAGGAAGTCGTCAGCCTGTTTTGCCAAATCAACGTCCTTCCCTCTACATTTTTTTTCTGACTCGATAGCACGACTGATGATCCTGTTTCTGCGTTGGAAGCGGAAATCTCACGAAGGTAATGCATTAAAAAGCGGAATATTGTGAGGATCAATGATCGCCTTAGTTTGCAATGCCTACAAACGAAGCGTCCGGCCATGATGACAGCGCATTTTCAACGATTTCCTCGAATTTCTGCCGAACTGCATCATTTATCGCTTGCATTGTAGGCTTCCCTTCATTACGATTTTTTTCATATTTTACAATGTTTTCATGCTTTTGAAGTGCTTGAACTCGTTCCTTACGGTCATTCCGACTTTTGGCTTTTCTAGTTCTCTGCCGCTACGATCGGTGGCCCAGTAAATGAAAGCGCTTTCCTTGTACTTATCATCAAGCACAGCTCTTTTCCCGTTTGGTGAAGGTGTTCATTCAAATCCAGATCCTGTGACGCCTCTGATGATTTCGACGCCAATAATATTTCAAAGTCTTCATCACCAACATCGTCACCAAAGTATATCTCATCATCACTGCCTTCGCAGTCACCAATGAATCCCGTTGTTCTGTACTCCTCCACGAGATCCATATCATCAGAAAGCAGGAATACGATTTGTCCAAAAATAGCTAGTTGTCGTCGATTCATTTCTTGGTTTGTTGAACCCTATTTGTTCAGCAGAGCAGCGACAACGACTTTTAGATCCATTTGCATAGAATAATCAAACGTAACAGGTAAGAAAATTATAATTCCTAACCGAATAGTAAAACAACAGTTTATCAATAATTATAATGTAAAAATAATGATACATAACATAGTATTACCTTGACGTAAAATTATACAATTACGAATCAATCAGTATCTATTAAAAAGGTAATAAGAAAGAAGAGAATGAAAAGCGAAATCTGCAACACCGCAGAACAAAAAGCCGATGTGAATTAACGATTGTCTGTGGGAACTATCAGCGCAACTATCCACTCATATATTATCTTTCCAGTCATTTCAATGGCAGGAGAGATCATGAGTCCTATGTATGTTCTGATACCTTCCCGGCATCAAAACCTGATGATCCTCCTAACATCAAAGCGTTCGCAGAAAAGATAACAAATATGAGCAACATCGAATTGCCACGCTTTCATCAGGAGTGTTTTTGGCCGAGTAAACCTGCTGATCTTTCAACAGTTCTCCTCCTGAACTCATGACTATCAAATGAGGATGACAGTCTTTTCAGTCAAACTGACCCTCACTCCGTTAACCTTAAAAAGCGTTTCATTCCCGGCGGATATACTGTCCTTATTCAGTCGTTGGAAATTCAATTCTTTCGCCAATACACGTCGTTCATCAGAAACATTACTGATGCAGTGATTTCGGAGACATCGGACCAAATCTGGCAGCGCTAACATGAACACGATCGGATTTACTTCTCATAAGGCTAGATACCTTGATGGTGAGCCTGGAACGTGAATTTATCCACATAACTTCTGCTTTGACTCCATCAACTGTTTCAAGTATGACAAATTAGCTTTTGTTAAGTGTGCACCCTGCGAGCAGAGTATTTATATGACTCGTGCTATCCTTTGGGCTCTACACATTGACTATTAATTCAAGAACATTGTCAGTGTTTAACGTGTGAACAAATTTCCCTTAAAATACTCTGTTTCAAGTTGAAATAAAACGGTTTTCGTAGTTCATTTTTAATATAAGCGATAATGTGTTTCTGGGAGTGGAATAAATTATGTATGCTTGTTTGAAAAGGGTTTTCAATCAATAGAAATTGCTTGTATATGGCAAATATATATTTTTTCAACATACTATATTGTTACTTTTAAACACTCATAACCTCTATACCCTTCGCCGCCTGCCGCTTACTCTCAGAACATATATAATCCGTAGATCCCCGATTGTTAGGAAAGAACGTTTAATTGTGAATGAGAAAGCAAGTCACTTAACCTAAAAGTTATTAAGCCACTGTGAAAAGAAATGGAGATATATATCTGTCAAGCAAAAGATTTGAAATTTCGCAGTTAAATTTAGTTATGACTAACAAGGCATATGTGCTATGAATACGTCCAAGAAGTTCGCCGAACTCACGGAGAAAAGACATAAGATCCCTTAGTTGACAATTCTTCCCTACACTTTGCGCAGGTGTTGTCAAATCGTTTGTCGGATATTCTCTTAATCCTCCGCGTAAATGGTACCTATAATTGAGGGCATTACTTTCTCAATTCCTTGGCCAGAGAAATGTACTAGCTGAGGATCACAAATAATCATATGTTGCGTATAGTTATCTCTACGAACATTAACTGAAATTAGGTAAATCAAGAAATAAAGGAGTTACTGTTAATTAAATATGGTTATTTTCTGAGTCCATCACAAATAACAATGTCCTACCTTCTTCTGGCACCCAAGCCTAGCGGTCCAGTGGTTACAATCATAAAGCCTGTGACTGAGTTCGGCATGGTGCACTCACGCGGATTTGAACCTTGCCGCAACGATTTTACATAATGGTTTGCTGAGTTTTCCACTTTCACCGTGCGATTTAGTTAAGAGGCTTCCCATATTACAGTCCCAGGAACTATGTTTGCCGATAAACTCATCTCTCAAAATGTGACGTGCTTGTTTCAGACGGTAGCATATTTGGGTAATTTCCCGCCCCTAAAGGCATAGACTAGTTACAATACAAGATCATTAACATAATTATAGACAGAAATGTTTTATTTTTACTCCTATTTAAAACTATCCATCTGGACAAGTAAGCTCCTCAGTAGCTCTATCCTTTTAAGGGCAGCAAATAATCGTTCAGTTGAGCAATATGCTGCAATCTTACATAGAAAAATCGTAACAGCAGTGTTCACTGCAATCGTTTAAATCTGTTATTATCAGTAACGTTCTTACGTTTAAGTGTAAGAATCTTCAAACAACAAAGGTTCTTAAAACTCCGTTAATAAGTCATATTTGTACCTTATTATGCTTATTAATTCCTTCACGCATTACTATTATTGTCGTATTACCTCCCACATTACTTTTCTATATATTACATTATATATTTACTTATAATGTATATTAAATACTCAAATACGTTTCTAGACATACATTTATCTTACGTGACTTATTTATAAAGTAACGACATTTTGATATCTGAAGGACGGTAAGTGTTCTATAGTTGAAAATATTACTTTGACCCATACCTTTCAACCACTTGATTCAGATTGTGATATTTTCTGTCGAATTTTCTTTGAAAGTTATAGGAATGTACTTATTTCTAAGCCAATTGATTTCAAGGTCAATTTCAAATTCTGATTCAGTGTCAATCGAAAAGTATTTTTGAAATTTTATTTTACCGCTTTTATTATACTCGTTTCCACATATTCAAGGTATTGTTGTGAGAAACCGGAATTCATTTAAGGAACATACGCTGGAAACCTGGACATTTCTGCACCCCTTCAAAATTTGCCGCTCTACGACCGAGTCTCTACCTAAATACGCTACTGGGTCCAGAGGTATTTTTTTCGGCCCATAGAAGAGAAAACAAGAACGTTAGTTCAGAGATGAATATACATGACTTTGCAACAAGTAAGTTTAAATGAAATGAAATAAATAAATACGTTATAACAGCTTACCAGACGTGCATACACAAAGAAATCATTACAAACTACTATGCCACTGAATTTATCATAAAATATACGTCAAGTGATGTGGCCTAAATTTGGCTGTCTTGAAGTTTTTATTCACGCCCCTTGGCCGAAACAGTTCTCGCTTATTCGTCCCTGCTTTCTCTCAGGCACACCAAACGATTGACGAGATGATATCTTGCGAAACGGCTTAATTCGTGAAATTTTGGCTCGATATTCAGTAGTCGTTCTTCTATAAATAATTAAAAAGTTTTATGAAAAATGCTTCAACAATTTGTTATTTTAAAGATAATAAATCTAATGTTTAAGATTTATAACTTACACCTAAATAATTTAATCAAATCAATTAATATTTTTACAAATGGGACATAAAACACTATGGCCTCTTATTTGTGCTTTTTCTCTGGACTTGAATCAAGTTTAAAAGAATAATGGTTCAATTCATTACTAATGCATTGGCTTTCCTAAAAATTCTGTTCACGACATTCTCGACAATGTTCTTATTTATAAGATGAAACGCCCTCTTGACAGTATTAACTTTGGTAACCTGTATCACAACTGGATAACATCATTTTAGAAGCAGGAAAAGGAAATCCATGTTAGTGGACTCGCTTTCGACCTCAGGGTTCAAGTTCTCAGCCGTGTTTCAGCCTTTTTGGACAGTAACAGTTCCAGGAGCGGCAATAAATCTTATTTACTTGGCCAGAGTCCGTAGGTCCCGTACGGAAATCAATGTATGGAGTCTCGGCGAGAGATATAGAGTCGGTTTCACCTCCGCTGCCGTGTGTGTATTCAAGGAAGAGGAAGGATGTTGTGAATGAAAGAGAATGGGAGAATAGTGTCTGGGTCTCTGTGTGTGTGTGTGTGTGTGTGTGTGTGTGTGTGTGTCACTGGGTAAGAGAGATCGAACAAAGGGAGCAATGGATCACCACTTATGAGACAGAAGAGGCAAGTAGGTCGAATGAATTTACTCTTCGGATCATGCCCACACTTGTCCGCTAGCTTCCCTCTGTCCTACCTATTCCACCCTATTTTATGAAGGTGGAAAAAGTGACTTGCGTGCCTCTGTAACAAAATGATTGAATTGTATTTGGAGGTTCCAATTGCAATACTACAGTACAACTATGTAGACTTCATTGTTCAACCATCCTGAAATCATCAATATTCTCTGCTATATGGACAGTGCTTTATTTAAGAATATGAGCTGTTAAGGTTCCCCTTTGCTTTACTCTTTCTCGGGGCATGAATCATCTTGGAGAAATTAGCTCTATCCGTTTCTTCATTTTGCTCTGGTTTTGTCAAATATTAACTCAGTTTTTCATACCTAATTTTTGCAAACAACACTCTAAACTACGTCCATTTTATCTCTGATAATATCTGCGTTTTCGTTGTTTTAAGCGTTATTTCTTCTGTGTTTGCTCTTTTAAAGAATTTCTACGCTTGTATAAATTTTACAATTTTCTTTCTAGCAAACATCTCAAAATTTTCGATTTATTTTCTCAGTATTTCAAGAATTCATAATACCAATTTTAATTTAAGAAAGTACTGTATATATTCCTTACCACATAATTAATAAATAGATTTAGTAAGCAATATAAGACTAGCACCAATACCACCGGAAATGTTAAACAAGAAAAATATTTAACTATTTTACTTGGATATACATAATGAAAGAGGCACAGGGAATCTAGCCAATGCCAATACCGAGTCTTCCAGTTCTCTACCAACAGTCTCCAGTTTGTGCTGGTTATTCCACCTACTGAACTACTCGTAGGTACAAATATAAATTTCGCTCATAGCTCAGTTGAGCCTCGTGGATGTGCTGATGCTATGGCACTGCACTGCATGTGGAAGTTTTATTGAGGAATATTACTCAAAATCTTGTAGTGCGAAAGAATAATATTACACAGAGACATACAAAGACTTTCTTTTGGTAGCTATCTGGAAAATACACACAAAAAGGAATTGAATTCTTGGGCAAAATAGAATTGGCATGTAATTAACGAACTGGAATAGTTAATAGCTGCTTCTTTTATCGTACGCATTTGGGTAGTGAAAGACTAGAGATAGTTCAAATTCTTGTAGAAAATAATTAAGAACTTATTATTAACTGAAAAGAAATCAGCAGGGAAAAGTCCTATAATATTTACCGGCATATAAATCGTACCATCTGTGTATTTGGCAAACCGTTTTCACATTGGCGCTACCAAAAGGAGGAAATATGTATAGTACGCGTTGTGCACCTACACAGAACACACTCGCTTTAGTGGCAACACAGCACGAGAAGAGTGGTTTTGTTTAATTTTCTATCATAAGAAGTAACAATTTGTATGAATAACTCAGTCTGCACGCACTAACAGGTATGTATAAATTTTGCTGTACTTAAAACGCGTATTCTTTATACCAAACGTTAACAGTATTAAGAGTAATCAATTATTTATTACTTACATTTAGGACACAAAGCAGGGTTAAAGGCAAAATGGCCATCTCTTCTAAAATATACCACACGGTTTTTTCTAACAAGTACCACCTAAAAAGACCTTCAGTTCTACAACAAGAAACCCGAGCAAGGTAATGGTAAAAAATTTGCAACAGTTGCCAACAACAAATCAACTGCCTGGCGCCGCGGTGGCTCAGTGGTGGAGCGCTCACCTTTGGTGCCTGGGGTCTCTGTTTCGAACCTGGATCGTTTCATGTGAGTTTTGTAGTGGATAAGAACCGTGTGTAGGGATTCTCTTAGGGTTCTGCTTCTTCCCATTCTCTCATCATGGTCCATTCGTAATGAGTCTTAAATAAAATTCAATTTAATTCAACTCGCTGGTATTCCATTACATGCGAAGAAACAAAAATTGAAGATATGATCCAGTGTTTAAGTTTTGCGTTTGGTTTCAATCCAAATGATTGAAAGTAAGTGGAATGTATTGTAGAGATTGTAGAAGTGAATAAAATGTCTGATGTTTCAAATAATGCATTGTGCTAAATAAAGCCTAGCTTCATTTCTGCAAGCATGGCTAAAATTGTCAAAACACCGACAAGTACTACAAGATATGACATAATTAAATATACATTATTGTCTAAAGATTTTCATCTAATATTACTCCTTCCAAACTTCCATCTTACTACAGCTTCTAAACCATCTGGAGTTTCGGAAATGGGATCGTATATGCACCAAGGAACAATTAACAATATACAGTTCCTACATTTCACTAATCAGCTATATATTATTGTATAAATCAAAGTAATGCTGAATATGATAAAAATTACCAGTTGTGCCGGTTAATAATTCTGACTTTTTTTTAACAAAAAGAACACGTTTAATGTGGGAGGAAGGTACAAAGTGATTTATTCAAAGTATAGGCCATCGCTAGCCACACATTTTCTCCGTCCCTCTGGCAATTAGTGGACAGCCTCACACAAAACTGTACATCATTTGAGGTGGTCCAGTTATGAAGCCGCTTTTCGATATCTCCGTAATTGTTGAACTGTTGTATGGAAAGTGTATGATACGTCGATGAAAACAAGTGGTAGTCGGAAGAGGACAAGTCTGGTGTGTACGGCGGGTGGGGCAAAAGTTCCAAGCCAAGTACAGGAATGGTGTCTATGACCGCTTTCTCTGTTTGTGATGGGGCGTTGACGTGCTGCAAAATAACTTTGGCGTTTTTTGTAGCCCATTCTGGTCACTTTTCGATGAATACATGGTTCAATTTGATCATTTGTTGTTTCGAATGGTATTAAACGTTTCACCTTGTTTCCGAAGCTCATGATACACGACACCCTTTTGATCTCAACAAATGCACAGCATTGTCTTCTTTCCAAAGCAATTTGGTCTTGCGGTCGATGGTGATGGTTGTCCTAGGTGAACCCACGATTTTCTGCGTTTTGTATTATCGAACTATATCCATTTTTCGTCTCCAGTAACGATTCAATGCAATAAAGTCTTTCTTTCATGCCGAGAAATCTAAACTTTGCACAGCGATTTTCGCTTATCCATCTGCCTGTCGTTTAGCTGATGATACCAATTTTCCTGCCTTCTGGATCACAAACGGTTCGGCGACCAACAATCAACCTCTTTGCAATTTGTTATTTAGTTTGCGTATCGTCTTGGTAAAACAATCCAACATTTTTAGTGTGCGTTCGTAGCATGACTGAAATCGTATAGGCCTAAATGGGTTGTGTGAATCAAGGAATATGTGTTAATTGATTCACTTACTTATCAATTTCTTATGTGTGCTGCATGTATGTTTGTATTTATGTAAGTTAGATATAAGTTATTAAATGCTTTGTGTTATTGTTACAATTTTGTTGAGATTCCTGCGAATGAATAGTTCTAACATGTATTTATGTCACATTTTGAGCTAGAAAACAGGAATTGCCTATTAGAAATGGGAAGGGAAGATTGATCAGAGATCGTAATATGGGATATATATATATATGAGCTCCTGCGTAGCCTAGTCGGTAGCGCGCTCACCTTCAGTACGAGCGGTCCCGGGTTCGATTCCCGGTGGGGGCTCAAAAATTTCGGTGATGACCCAGCATCGTGAGGATAATTGGGAAGCTGCTGTGAATAAAAGACAGTGGCGATCACAGTGAGAGCTTCGGCTCTCCTCTCCCAACCCGTCTGGTCAGCGTGGGAGCAGTAGACCAACTCCTTCCTTCGGGGAGAGGCCTCATCCACTAGTGGATTGAATATGGCT
>JAGDQP010028656.1:0-23980 GCA_022664845.1 Lepisma saccharinum | reverse complement strand
TGACAGCTGTGCCACCTTTCAGACCAGGACGATCAGTGCGGATGATGATGTAGTTCCGAATTTTCCATTTTTGATAAGGTTCAAGATGGCTTTCATTTAGCAAGAGTAAATCAATGTTGTATTCATTAAGAAAATATGTGACTAAATGCTGCTGTGTAGAGACTCCATCGGCATTGAAGAAGGCAATCCGTAAATTTCTTGCAGCCAAGTCGTTAGCAAGTTGGCTTTTTATATGACTTGTCACGAGTTCAAATCTGATAGGGGTAAATTAAATGCCTGGGTTTGGTGCCCATTTTAACAAACAAAAGTACATCCCTTCAAGGTCGTACAGTCAGGTCTCTCTCGATCCTCACTTGTCTTCAGGGTGGTATTTGAAGAGTTGAAGGGGATTTCCCCCATCTTTCTTTATCGACGTCCCCTCCCTTAATGGTCTTATTACACTTTTGAATCTGATGACTCGAATTAGCTTGCGAGGTCCTCTATGAAAGAAGCTAGAAGAAAACTGATTTCAGATTTAAATCCAGTGATGTCAATTTCTTGAACCACTTTTAATCTTGCTTTCTTTACGTTCTCACCGTGCCATCCCCAAGTTTATAGTATGTTATCGTGTCGTCCCTAATTCTGTGTTTGCCTTTTAACTCTTCCCTCTTTTAGAACTGAAATTTGCACTTTTCTTCTTTTATGATCGTCAGAACATCTCAAGGCTACCTGCCCTGGTCATCATCACTACCCTGGGAGATAGAAAAATAAAAATAGGACTTATCTAAGTGACCATCTCAGCAGCAATCGAGTAGTATTGCATTAGGAAAACAAGGAAAGACCACAATCAGAATGAGTTTTGATCCAATTGTGCTGATCTGTTTTGATCACAAGATGGCTACACTCTCTCTGAGTCGAGTGACGTCATTTGGATGGTTACTTTTCAATTTCGCCAATAGGGTGCGCTACTTGCTTTGACTTGTATTATTTTTGTTTTCGGATAGTTTATTTTTTGTGATAAGTTTTCTTTCCCTTCTTCATGCTCTATTGCTAGCATGATTTCAGCTTCTCCTGGTAGGTATTTATTGTTTGATGACCGTCAGTGTTTTATTTTATTGTTTATATAGCAGGAATGTTTTTACAAGGGTGGTTAGTGTAGTGCGATTATTTTAATATGGTGTGATTTTAATATCAATTTTTAAACAAGTCAGTAGAAGAGAACACATGCATTGATAATTTTCCTCTTTTTAATTTTAACGCGTTTGTTTCATTATTATTATTATTGTTATTCGTTGTATTAGGGCTGGATTTCATGAAAGCTTGCGTTGCTTGCTTTGCGTACGATTTGGGTGAGTAGCCAATTGAAACGTCTTTTATTGTGTGTTTTATTGTAAGGTAAACATGACACCTGTTCCAATTTGGGCTAAATCACACGGAAAGTAAGCAACGCAAGCTTTCATGTAAATCAGCCCTTAATTTTACTAAAGCGTCAGTTATGCACTTCCGTTTCCGAATTATAGTGACTCTTCGGGTCGCCATGTTTCGTATTCCTTAAACGTGTAAAAAGTTTGCTACGCCAACAAATAAGCAACTAGTGATAAAACCGATCCAACACAAAATGTGAAGTTGCTTAAATTACTCCCAAGACACCGCATTCACTGTTTGTGAATTTATACAGCTGAGTTATCATCATATGCTATGGAAAGTTAATTTATAAAATACAGTTTGAAATCACCATATGGAACGGAGAAATGGTAGCTGGTGAAGAAGTAACGATTGTTGAAAAAAGTGATTCCGTCAGATCCCCCTGTAGGGGGTGTCACCTCCCAAATTCTGGATGACACTCCCGAACTTTGAACATTTTGCCCCCAATGAAAAATGTTTTAATTTTTGTAGCATTTTTTTAAAATATCTAAGGAAAAGTCTCGATTTGTTTCCGAACCAATCTAATTGTTAATTGTTATTAACATCCTAAACGAGCTGGTGGACTTCTAAGGACGAGACCTACAGTTTTTGGTAAAGTTTGCTCCGAATCACTGCGTTTAGTGGACCCCGGCGGGATTTGAACCCGTGACCATTTCCACAGAAAGCGGCGCTCCAACCTCCTGGCCAGCCGAGCAACCTAATTTGTCTATGGACGGCGAATCCAGAGGGCGTTACGCGCCCTCTTGAGGGAATGCTTTATTTTTGTATAGTATTATTTCAACAATGTATCTAACAAATAACTTTGATGTGTTTCCGAACCAAGCTACAAATATATGTTTTGAGGGGATGCAGATGTTATATTCCATGATAAAACTGAGCACTGTGATAAATTTATACTAAATGTAATAACTTAGCGGGAAATTATCCCTGGCCTATTCTACCTGCGCCCTTGCTCACGAAAATTCTAGATTTGCCACTGTTCTATCATAACGGGTCATAAAATATGTTAGTATGAGGCAAAGTGAACATTTTTATATGAGAAATTTAAATTAAAAACACAGATGATTTTACATTAGAAGGAAATTCTGTACACCAAATATTTACTCTGTAATTAGCAAGCTTTTTAAAATTATACTAGATTTCTGGAATTCCAACTTTTCGAAATTCTGACATTCCGGAATCAAATAAATTGTCATTCCGATTCCGGAATACTCCTAAAACATTATTTAGCGAGTGTTTCGTCAATTGTTCAGAAAACATATCTTGTTGTTGGCAAATGTACAAATCGACGGTCTACATGTACCGTTGTTTTCCATCATTTGGTAAGGATAAAGGATTCAATTGATTATATCTGCAATAACAACACTCCATCATTTGGTGTTGACGTCCGAAGACGACAATCCAGAATCCCGACTTTTTGAAATTCCCACATTCTGGAAACTCCGACATTTCGAAATTCCCTAATTTCGAATACTCCCATCACATCAATGTAGAATTTACACTAGAATCATAATTACATTCAGCCGTTTTCTATCCACTGCTGAATGAAGGCCTCCCCCTTTTCTTTCCTCGTATCTCGGTCTACTGCTATCCTCATCCATGTAGCTTAAATAGGTTTAGTTAAATACACAAAATTAGTTCTTACTTTAAATGAATTATTACACGTAATTTCTTTACTATCACGAAATCCAATATATATATATGTTTTTTGCATATTTTTTTCTATCTAGGTCAGCACCGCCAATGAGCTATAACCTCTATTTGAAAAGGGATTGGTAAAGAAATGTGGATATTGAGGAAGAGGTGGGTGGGCAAATAGTTTTCATTCTGGATCTTTTAATCTTTATTCTTTTCATCTAAGGTCATCATGAGTTTCTCATATACACATTTTAAGCAGTTTTATAATAATGCTGAATGATTAAATGTGCATGAGACGAGACAACACTTTGACACAAATAAGATGAATGAGTGATGACCTTCTGATCTAGGGACTACTCTAGATAGTGATGTAGACAGGTGGTCACTGTGCAGAATATGTAGGTGCTAAATAATGAGGAATGATCGGTGTGGTGTATGCAGAGATGAATGGTATGTCAGGGTGATTTGGAGGCATGGCGTAGTGCTATAGTGTGAAAAGATGTGTTAATGGTGTATGTCTGTGAGTAGAGGGTTGGTTTTGCTGTTCATGTGAGAGTATGTTATTTTGGAAGAGTAGGTGGTTGGATTCGAGTCTTTTGTAACATATTTTATGTGTAGTTTTCCTAGGATATATATCAGATGTGGGAAAGCTAGTCTATTATATAGGTTTTGGGTTGGGCTGGGAAGTTTTATTCTATATGCAATACGAAGGGCATGTCTTTCGAGTACTTATGTAGAATGTGTGGTCGGCGGCAATCCGGGCATTGTATCCATAAGTTAGAACCGGGCGTAAGAATATTTTATATGTGGTGAGAACTGTTTCCAGTTTAAGACCCTATGTGGTTCTTGTAAGGCGTTTCAGTAGATTTAGTCTATTGTACGCTTTGTTATCATAGTTTTCAGGTGGGGTGGCCAGGTTAGGTGTTGGTCTAGGGTGAGTCCAAGGTATGTGACTTGTTTCGAGGGTCGGATTGGATTTTGATGAACAGATAAGGTGAGACGTGATGGATTTCGTTGAACACGTGAGCGATGTTTAGGGAGAACTAATACGATAGTTTAGTTTTATGTGAATTTATGGAGAGTCCCCACTTACTGCACCAAGAGGCAAATGCATTGATAACATCAGACATAGTTAGGTTTATGTTTTATATAGTTTTGCAACAGGAGAGAAATGCTGTGTTGAAATTTCCCAATCCTTCTTTACTATGAAAGACCACGCCTCGCCAGACGTTGACGGTCTTGGTACACTTTGGTACAAATAAATTATTAATTTGATAACTCCCATGTTAACGAGGTTGTTTAATCATTTTCTAAAAGAACGGCTTATTGAAGTAGACTTCGCTCAAGCGATTGGGTTACTCATCCTCAAAAAAGGTAGTGCTGCTGATCAGGACAACTTTCGACTCATTTTCCTGTTAAATACATACTTTAAAATTCTTAATAAGAAGATAATGAGACGGCTTCAACCGTACACCTTAGATATTATGGATCCGTGCCAAGGGTAACTGGTTCTAAAGCGATTCACATTTTATTAGCTAGCCTACGAGAGGTGACACAGGCATATCATCATCAGTTAACACCCAACTTTATATCTTTTTTCCACAGATTTTAATAAAGCTCATCCATCTGTCCATTTACCATACTTGTATCACATTTTAAATTTCCGCAAAATTTAATTAATTTAGCTAGTAAATTGTATGGTGTGCGCACCATCCGATTAAGGTAAATAAAACTTTATTAACTGAATTTAGAATGAAACGAGACCTGAACCAAGGTTCACTTTAACGTCATTTTTTTTTAATATTGTGCTACTTCCTTTAGTCTTAGCTTTAAAATGAAACTTGCATGGCATATCACTTAACAATGTCAGACTCAAGGCCATAGTCTACGCTGATGACGCGCTATGGTTTGCGCAGGACAAAAGGGAATTAAGGCCACTTTAGACGATCCAATTTCTCGTACGATCCCTCGTGCGCAATCCCATGGGTTACATTCTTTGATCGTGTAAAGCGCGGATCGTACGATTTTTCATGCTATCTCCGATGTGTTCTCTAAATAGAAACGGTCCTATTTTTCAGCGGATTTTTCGTACAATCTATGACAGCGCCCCTACTGGCAATATATCGTCCTTTCCTATTCGGCTGTTTTGGTTATGGATTATGACACAAAGAGAACATATTAATGTTATTACTTGTTGCAGAAATTAACATACATAATGGCATAATAAACTATTACAGGTATAAAGATATAAAAGAATGTTTTTTAAGGGAAGTGTAAAGAGGTCGGTGATACTGCAGTACAGCTACTTCTGCTATAGAGGACTGGCAATACCTCAAAATGCTACGTTTTGCATTCTTATAACCATAAAAGGTACTAAATACGTGAGAAATATGTTTTAAAATATAAAGACAAAATTCTGATGTGATCTAATAGCTACTGCTTTCCCTATATATTGTGCAATGCAGTTAAGGTGATTTTCATTGTTTTTCTTGTGCGTAGAGTACCGAATTTGCTGCAATCATGATAAGTATGAAGGGAAGTAATGTAGATGATACCGGTATCTTTGCAATCATATTCCTCTCCAATTATTTTGATAAACATATTTCGGATGCACGCTCTGTACATCCGAAATAATGAAATACATTGAACAGTAATTACAGAAGTAGACATAATGTAAGTAGAGTGTCGGCGTCAACCCAGAGCTGTGCAAGTCAATGCATGAGCTAGGTAATTAATCGAACGAACTAATTTTTATTCAAGGGTTAAGACAGCTGACCCACCCTATTCACACCTTGTGTGAAATGAGGCTATAAATCATATAAAATCTACATTACTCCACATTTTTGTATTTTGCAAGTATTTCATGCTTATAGGAACGTAAAACGTAGCATTTTGAGGCGTTTCCAGTGCTCTGTGATAGAAGTAGTTAAACCGCAGTGTTACTAATTGCCCCCATATGTATAAATAGGAGTTAATATATCGCGATTTATATAATTTTGAAGTGCTGTGTAATGTCACATATCTTGCTAACTCAGGAATATTGTAAAAACAAAACACATATGACTCCGAACTTATCACCGAAGACAGCAAAATTTTCAACGTTTTTTGTGTCCGCATTGAAATATCTTTATCGAAGTACAGAAGTAAAACTACGACAATTTCGTTACCACTGAAACCTAGTAGAAGTTAGATTCTCTTGGTAGAAGAATTTGACATTACAATTAACTGAATTTCTGTTGCGTCAAGATTAATTGTTATCAATATTTTAATTATTTTCTATATTTTTAAATGGGATATACTTTCACAAATATCTGTGACATAATTATCCTAAAAGTTTGAGGTGTCACAACTATAAACTCCAGCAGTTTCATCATTATCCCCTCGTATCCAAAATTGTAGCGTGTAAAACACTATACAATATTGTATGATTTATCGTACGAAAAATCTCGTACTATGGATTGTATACATTCTTTCATACGAGAGATCGTACGAGAAATTGTACCGTCTAAAGCGACTTTAGACATGATTCTAGAAAGATTATATTTGTATGGTAAAATTTCCAACATTCATATCAATAAAAAGAGACTCATTTGCTTGTTATGGGCCCCAATACGAAAGTGGATTTTAGAGAGTATGGAGAGGTTAAGGGCTCTCTTAAATATCTGGGCGTTTGGTGGAGTAATAATATATACAGAACGAGGGCTTTGGATGCTAAACATTTTATCCAAAAAGTTTTAGAAGCACTCAATAAATACAAATATTGTGTCTCAACACTACTGGCTAGAGTACGTTTTGTCAGCGTTTACATCTTGAATCAATGTACCCATATTGTACAACTCTTCCCTTTTACAAAACATACGCTACCATTGATAAGCATATAGGTCGTTACTTATGGTTTAACTATCCTCTTCGCACACACAGGAGAACATGCCAATCGTCACTCACGGATAAGGGTCTTCAATTAAAAAATCTGCAGAAAAGCAGAAGCATTATTTCTGCAAAGGTCTATAAAGTTAGTTTGCGAGTAACGTGAAGAATACTCTACTCAATTGTTAAACGAAGTGTTACGAAGAGTAGAATTGCCCCTGCCCTTGTCTATTAAAAAGTGGTAAAACTTGTTACCTCATCTTACCCCTACCTTCATTCATATAAGCTATATTTTTGGTAGAAAAACTCCCTGTGGATCGTTGGTCGGGTAAACAATTTTACCAATTTCTAACTAATCAGCGCACTTTGAAATACGCATATATATATATACACATGTATATACGCATTTTGAAATTTTACAGAAAGTAAAGCGTTCAACCGAAAACTGGCTGAACGTAGGTTAATCCAAAAAGTGGATGCAGCTCAGCTGCCTCCATTTTTAGGATGAACGTTGTGTCTCCTATTTTTTCAGTGTATGTATATCGTTCTTGTCTAGTGAACACTACACATGCGAGGCGATAGCATTGAAGTAATGTAACAGGTGATCTTCTGTCAATAAAGGCAAGCACGAATTATCACAATGTTGCGATTACTTTTTATCCGAGCCTTGTATTTTAAAACGCTTTTTGCTAGAAATAGAATTTCATTTTATATTTCGAAGCTACAAAAAATATTTACAAATTCTATTCGGTTTGTTTGGGAGTAAGACGACTGAGTATACCATTGTGCCAATGTTTTCTATAACTTGTTGAAATGGAAAATAAACTCACTGGTATTGAATTTTGATATTTCATTAACTGCCAACGTAGATAGTTCAGCAGATAGAATCTGGAGTAAATATTGAACCATTAGAATAACCAATGGCTAGGAGGCATTAAAGTAAAGTTTAACCTTTTTCCAGTGTGCAAGCCGCTTTAGGTTTTGAGTTCTCTTTATTACTTATCAGCTTTATATTTTTTACGTCCGAGTGCACGAACGTGAAGCTAAGTGTTAGTTGTCCAGGGTTAAACTTTTAATCTTGACCCAATCACAGTTTCTATTGCACCATTGTCTTGAGCCGGTCTTGAGCCATTCTGGTTACGAAATACCGAGTTGACTCGCTGTTTAGTTTATCTCCTCGCAAAGGTATTGCTACTTCATTTTCCTTTGGTTTGTGATTTTCTCATGTCGAGGAAAAGACGAAGTACGAAATTGCTCATGTTGAATGTAGATAAAAAATGTAAGTGATCTGATGAATGGTTTACACAAAATAAAATAATTTGGTGTAACTTTCTTCAGTCTTTTTTATTTGATAAGTTTCGTGTTATTCACACAATATGTATTTATTGCATGAAATATAGTTATGTGCTTACGAGTTGGTTAGAGACAGGTTAGATTATTTTATACGTGATGCATATGACGTTTGATATTCAAAGCATATGCTCAGCCCCAACGCGAAAGCAGCAAATTAGTCTCAAGCATTATTCGCTCTCATTTCGCACATCCATGAAGCGAAACTTTGTTATATTTTATGTTTTAACACTTCCACATATCTTGTAAAGATTACATTTCTCCTGTTAATTTTATACTTGGATGGGTGGGGAATAAAGTAAATTTAAACCGGTTAGGTTAGGCGTTATTATTTAATGTATTGATTTGAATGGTTTAAAATGCGTATTCCTCACTCGGGGAATATCTAAAGTCCATCCGAAACGCCTTTGATATAACATAGAAGTTTCTATAGCTTGCAGGATTCATCATCTTGGACCTGCAATATGGCACTATTTCTGCCATAGACATTCAACGTTACCGAAAGCGTTGGGTTATGTCATGTCCGAATAGTTTCCTAATGAATTAATTATTTGGGCTCTACATGGTATCCGATTAAAGTCGAGCGTCTAGACTGCTCTCGCATAACGCATATTGAAAGGATGACATATACTTATTCAAATCAACGATTTTAATGGTGTAGGTAACTTACCCACCCGACATATGTTGCATTGACAAAAGTAAGTGACTATTGATGTGTACAAGGGCAAAATGGGACAAAGTATTAATCCCTACATAAGCAGCAACATACTACTAATTACAACGAAAATTGACACACAGGAAATCTCTTGAATTCAAGTCTTCTCATCCAATTCGTCCTATTTAGAACCTGTCCTATTTTTATTGAATTCAACGCAGTGATCTACAAATCACATCGCAGGTGACAACTGTGCTTCCGGAATGCTAAAAATTAAAATGTGAACATGGAGCAGGGAATTTTCAAGCAATTGTTTTTATGATGCGAAATAAAGATATTATCAGAAAAAAAAATAAAGTATCGCTACAAGAAATTCCATCGCATCTTGCTGAGGTAAAGTGTACCTGATGTTTCTTCTGTAGTTTTTGTACAATCACTATTGCAATAGAAATTGAAACAGGGTTTACTATTATTCCTAATAAAGTTTATATTGTATTTAGAAGCAGTAGGATATTAATATTTAAAGTGCCATTGAGTTGCTCATAATTTATGTGGAAAGGTCGAGTTTTTATTTACTGCATGTAGGAAGTTCACAGCTGCTAAACATAGAAGTATCTGGGTACACTTTACTATACGTCAAAAAACAATGTAATATTTTCCAAAGTATGTGAAAGTGTTGTAACTTAAAATATAACAAAGTTTCGAGTCATGGAAGTATTAAATTAGAGTGAAATAGCGAAAAGTACTTGGAACTACTTGGCTGCTTGAACGTTGGTGAGCGAACACATTAAACCATGCATCGCATATAATAAAAAATCTAACCTTCTTTAACCCGCCTTTGCTTATTCAACATTGTGGCCATGATTTTTGTAGCAAATAATGTGTCATTCATAATACGAAGCAATGCTATTAATATTCCGCCGCATCCCTACAATCTGCATGTAGTAATGAACGCAAATAGATCTATTCCGACACGAAGTGTCACGGTTAGTATGCCTCCACATATCGCTATCTTGATCAACTGGAGTGCGTATGTAACGAAATAATACTAAAATATGCATTTTCACTTTGGATTGTTAGTTTTCGTTAGATGTTTATAGAAGTGCATGTAACCGGAAATAAATAAAAACTTATAAGAATTGAAAAGAGTTTTGAATAAAGCAATAAAAAGTCGATGTTCGAGGCATCACCAACTACGGAATCGCAGCCGTTAATCAGGTTATTATTTTATTAAAAGCGACGCATATCATGTTTAACATTCACTCCATGTTCCCGCTTTCAACGCAGAAAGAGCAAATCGACTCATGTGCTTTTGGCTCCTTCACACTTCCGCTTAACTTATCGAATCGTGTACGAGCACCATCCAAGCACTTTCAACACTACTTGGATACAACTTATTGATTATTCCTGTTGGATCGTGTACGCACTCATCCAACTGCTTGTTCAAGAATTTGATTCTATGTTTATTGAATCGTGTACGAGGGGCTTTACACTTCCTTAATCTGTATATTGCAACAAATTCTTTAAAGTTTTCGGTGTGAGTCAAAGTTGCCTAAAGGTCTTTAGAAATAAATCTGTAAAGCTTTCGAGAGTATTGTTTACATAACACACTACACGACCAGGAGTTATGAACAAATTAAACTCTTTGAACATTTGAAGTTCATCAAGAATTTCAACCTCTTCCCGATCTCCACCATCCATTCACGTACCTCTACTGTTCTTCTCTCTACATAAACTAAATTCCCACAGTTAATCCAAGCTAATCGGATGGTTAGTTTTGACTAAGGTTTGACACCTGGTTAACTCTTGAATAGCGTTGGTGCAACGCTTAACCCAGTGATCGAGTGGTAACCACGCGGTCAACCGAGGGTTAATCAATAGTGCACACGGGTGTTAGTGCATCAGTTTATTTTTGACAACGCAATTTAATGATGTTCTTCCAAGGTTTCGAAAATAAGACTTTCTATGTTGAAACGCTAGTCTCAAGATAAGGAGGTCACGGTCGCTCGCGTTAGAGCGCTTACCTCTGGTGCGTGGGGTTCCCTGTTCGATACCAGTTCATACCATGTGGCTGTGTAGTGAGTGAATGAATTGTTATTAACGTCCTAAACGAGCTGGTGAGCTTCTAAACATGGAACCTACAGTTTTTGGTAAAGTGGGCTCCGAACCACTATGTTCAATGGACCGCGACGGGGTTTGAACTCGTGACCACGCACCTCTCGGCTGCCCCGAGATCATGGGTCGTGTGGTAGACAAACACCTTTTTCATGGGTCTTCTTGGAATTCTCACCCTTTTCTCATTCCACCAATTTTCTCATCATTTTCCATTTGGCTAAGCCGAAGTTGGCTAGTAGTCTTAAAATTCAAAAAAAAGGAGCCCTTAGGAATTGAAAGCAAAACAGCTTTGTTGTTTGACAATATAAGCAGGTATTTCATCAGGAAATACAATTGTAAGGTACTATCAGGTAATCGTTACGAATGAAATCGTAAAACTAAATATCGAACAGCCGTAGCTCAGTGGAAGAATGCTGCTTTAGCATTCGGTAGGTCGAGAGATCGATCCCAGCTTCCGACCATCATGACTGAAGCTCTCCAGACGTTTCCTCAGTCATACCAGGAAAATGCCGGATTGGTATCTTCAACTTGGGCCTTGACCGACTTCCCAAGCGATTCTTTCCCCTTTCCTATCTCAGCCTGAGTCGTAGATGTCTAAAGGCCAATAATAAATTCAAATTCATAAAACTAAATGTTTTAAAATTAAAATATATGAAAGATGAAACAATTTCGTGACCAATATTTGCTGTCGTTTAGTACACTACAAAACATCTCGTTTAGGTGTTTCAAAACGTCTGGGAACAGCGCGTCTAGTTAATTCTATTCAGTGTTGTGTAAAATTTACTTTACATTTCTTAAAATAAGTTTTATATTTTGCTTTCATTGCTCTGTGGCTACGTGCACGTCCGACATTCACCGTATGTACACGTCAATATAAAATGACGTCACAGTTTAAATCGAAATATTGATATCAATCCGAAGTTTACGTGCGTCTCGGGAGAGTAAAATCCAAAGTAACGTGAATCAGTCAGCATACTACATGTCGTTGTTAACAATATCTCATCGTATATCATTACTACAGATTTTATTGTGAAAAAAATATGTGTAGTCTTTACATCTCTGATGACCTTGTACGGCTATTGTGACACATTTTGTTGTATATACAGTTTATGCCTGTCATTCCGTTAAAAATAATTCACAAGCACTTCTATAAACTCCTAGCGAGAAACAAGTAATCCTAAAAGTGTTACTGCTATATGTTATTATTATTTCGTTAAATACGCGCTCGATTTGATCAACACACAGAAACATTAAGGCATGCGAAGGCATATTAATGGTGTCAGTTCGTGTTGTAAAGGACACATATTTTGCTATAAAAATCACAGACATGATTTTGGCGAGCGGATGAAGATGTTAGTTTAAGTCAGGTCTACCATGAACTACAGCAATGTCAAAGAAATTGTTGCTTATTGTGGTGAAGTAGCAGTGACTAAGCGTGAAGGGAGCAGATGGCAGCTTCATACATAACTTCACTATGAGTTTGGTTAATTTTGCATTTGAAATAGTAAAAACAACGGGTTAACTTTACTTCAATTCCCCTAGCAATTGTAAAATTTACAGAAGCAGTTTGTAATATTTCCAACGTGTGTGGTAATGGTGAAACGCAAAATGTAACAAGCTTTCCAGCCATGGAAGTGTGAAACAAGTGTGGAAAGTCTGAGGGACAATTTAGGTCAATGATTCTACCAGACTTCCCCCAAATTAACGACAACACCTATTTAATTTTTTTCTCAATCAAAAATCGATAGAAAACGTGCGGATCTGCACTTCACACACACACACATAATTTTTACTTTACACCCCCAAACTAAAAATTCTGGCGGAATCCCTGATTTAGGTGCTTCCGCATTCAGGTCGATCACATGGTCTGACTGTTAAAAGTGAAGTGCATCGCGTATAACGAAAAAATAACCTGACGTTAGCTAACCCGTCTTGGCTCCATCTACATAATATTCGTCATTTTGTAGCAAAATATGTGTCATCCATAAAACGAAATGACACCATTAGTATTCCTCTGCCAGCCGCCATATCTGGTGAACAACTCGAGTACCTATTAATTGAAATAATAATTACACATGGCTGTTCGAAACTATTTGTATTGCAGATTGTCCTCTCTCTCTCTCTCTCTCTGTGTGTGTGTGTGTGTAGGTGCAGAAGTGTATGATAATTGTTTAAAATGAAATGAGTGGTATAGAGCGTACATATAGCTCAATAGCTGGGGGAACAAAAGTAAAATTTATCTAAAATAACTACTATTTATGTAATGAATATTGTTTATAGTAGTTCTCTTAGTTGCTTCTGTCATATGGCGTTAAATGTAGTTCAAATTGTGACTTCCCTTGTTTAGGATGCATAGCATTCAGAATATAAAGTAAAGTGAAAGGGTGATGTGAGTGCATTGAGTGTATAGCTTGTCCGTGCACTCATATCAAACCTAGACTTATTGCACAATCAGCATTCTACACATCAGAAATAAGTAACATTTGAGGTACTATTCAATGCTGTATATCAAGTTGGTAATATAAAAATTACTTTATTTATTACGATTTTCACCCTTGTACTAACTAAAATCTACTGTATTTGTTACTGCACAAAGTAGTCAGCAGTATGAAGAATTAGCTAAGTCTGTGAATGCATGTGTAGATCAATTAATAATATTATAATTCTTCATCTCTATTCCGTTTCAAACCCTTACATTGAGCCCCATTTATTGTCCTCGACGTTTTATCGAGAGTTGAATCAAATAAAAGATATCCTCCTTTTTTATATAATCTTGCAAAGCAAGAAATGTGTTGAGACCTTCCTCAGTTTTGGACATTCTATATACATCAGTTTATTGCGATTGGAATGAAATAACAGAAAACGTCTGACACTGTGACGGCTCAAAGCTGGTAATGTTACTGTATTATCCGTCGGAGTAGACGTGAAGCATCTATGACGTCACTTCCTGTTGCTCGTAGTCCAAGTGTAAAATGCATGTGACGTGTACATAAGCGCTGTCAAGGGCGAATGTCCGACGTGCGCGTAGCCACACCGTTTTCGTTACATTTCTGTATCTGTCCGTGTAAGACTTATCCACATTAACCGGGGCCAGGGAGCAGCCAAGGGACAAACGGAGCCCTGCCGCCAAATGAAAAGACCCATATCATAAATATATCAGCTTACCTACCCTGGAAGAAAAGTTGTTTCACAGACACAGACGAGGGCATATACTTAAAATATATGCATATAATCATGTTCGGAGAAAAGTCAAGGCAGGTACCTAACCATCATTGCCTTGCTTCTGTAGAAAGACCGCACATAAACTTATTCAATACTAGATATGAAGCACACACGAGAAAAAGTCGGAAAGGAAGTACCAGAACGGAAAAAAAATGGCGAAAGCAGAAGGCTAAAAACTCTAGAAAAGATAAAAATGGATATAGGCTTCGGCAAGATCGCCATGCATGAAGGATCAAAACCTTAAACCATGTACTTGCGCAAGCACGGTCAGAACACATGCAAATTAGACGTTCACTTGCTTCAAAAGGAAAAAACTCTTTCTTAAAACTTCACACCATCCAGGTTCCTTATCTTCAGAACCAGAACTCATCAAAGCTATGCAGAAAAAGGATAGGAGAAAACCTTAAGGTAAACGTACACTGAAAAGTAATCGCAGAACCAAGGAGAAAATTTAGAATTACAAAAACGATATCTTAGTGAGCTACAGTAAGAGAGTTACAGTTCGAGGTACCCCCATCAAGTTATGAAGTAGTCCGGCTTACCTAAAGCACTTTCTACCTTATGAATAACCATTCACTTCGCCTTCACCTAACGCACACTCAATAAAACGAGAAAGAAAACGCAATTACAAAGTAATATTCAACAGGCGGAACTCAATCCCGTCCCTGCACAGTAGCTGGAACTATCTACATCGGCACTGTAGAATAAGTTCCGGGGCAGAGTGCCTGTGCACTCCTAAAACCAAAACTGCAACTTCATTCCAGTATCCATCAACTAACCTCGTTCAGCCTAAGTGTGATACACACATGCCTCAACCGTCAATCCGAGAACTCGATGGTCGTACCCCTGAACGTTAGCCTCTAAGATAGTACAAGGCCCTATTGGCCCTGCGGAGTTTCACACATGACGCAAGAATTTTGATGAAAAGCTTGAATATTCTCTGAGTTTACGATATGCATTAGTACGAAACTTTAACCTAAAATTAATTTCCAAATAACTTCAAAAGCACCAGCAGAAATGCTTGCGGGCTGACACCCAAGAAGGCTGGGAACCTTCAGAACACAGTAGTACTAATAAACAAGTCTAATTACCATGGTATACTAACTAATATTTAAACGAATCCTTAAACTCCAAATACTGGGTAAAACAGAATTCATTCCTTTATAGGAAATCGCAGTGTTTCATTCAGTGAAAATTTCAAGCATATTTGCGACACATATTTAACTAAAAGAAATGTTTTCCAAAAACATCCGGTATCAATTTTGCCCAGTAAATTTAATATCTTTTCTTTTAAATTACATACAACAAAACGAACGTAACTGAACAATAATGCTCAACGTCGAAACTGAGCCGATAATTAAGTTCACAGCATTACGAAAAATTATAATTTCTCACATTTTGCTTAAGATAAAATTTGAACATATTCCATTTTCAGTGTTGACAAATGAAATTTGGGTTACGAAACACTACCATTTGATGAACCCACTCAGCATATAAACAGGATCACTGAACACTAAATTTAGGATTTTTCGAAGCTTTGCTAAAATGTATTGTTTCCAAAAGTCAACTGCATGCAACCTAACCGTGAGTTGCACGATAACATACTTAAATCAAAGTTTACCAGTACATGGCAATGACAACTTGTACTATACCCATAAATTAATTATTAAACGTGCTGTACATTGTTCAACGAAACCAAAGTAAATTTAGCTCACTGTAAATCAGATTCGAAGCATGATCAAAATACATTAATTTAGGTTAGGTTGGGTCGGATTAAACAATTTTCTTTAGCATAGTCCGGCAAACGGTGAAAAAGAACGGAATCCAACGGTAGGATCGTCGATAAAGGTAAATCATAAGGCTTCTAAAGTAAATCGAATTTTCATATTAGCCACGTAGTTCGTAAGCAAACCGGTCATAAATTCCCATGTCAACTTCAAATTAACTAGGAAACTTGTGTGAGAAAAGGAAGTACAAGGGGAACTAGACACAAAACAGGAGAGGTTAAGTGCAAGGACAAAATTAACTGTATCAAGACATGGATTACGTAAAGTTAAATTTCTACTGAACCTATGGTAGAACAGACCTGTGCAGCGCACCCCAACCTAAGGAGGGATCACACAGACAAATAGGGTCACCAGGAGCCTAGAGTACCCACGCAACGCATCTAACCTAACCTCTAGCTCCAAACATTTTCTACACCCCAGACGAGCGGCGCAGAAATGCCTTCCGGAAAGAGGATTCCAGATCCTTGTGATCGCTGTGAAAAAACAATAATTTAGAACGAGGGAGAAAATACCGGTAAGGCGAGACCTCCAATCTTTTAATTAGATCGGCGGTTCATACTCTGAAGTACCAGCTGGTTCAGATTAGTGATAGATTTAGAAAGAAAAACACAAATCTTTACTTGGGAAATAATCTCAAACTATAATATACATAACGACACATACTATGTCTTTACTCACTTTAAAGTCTACAGGGTGGCAAAAGACCATGTCTTACCTTTACCTTAGTAGGGCCCACACCTGTAGTCTGGAATCGCAATTCCTGAAATAAAGACGAACGAACACCAACGAATGACGGTCGCAACTCAATCTAAACATCGTGTCATAACGCAAAAATGCAAATAATATATATTCACACAAATCACATACTGGAGTCACTTCATATGTCAATGCAGAAATAAACAGAAAATCAATATATAGTTTCTTTCCCAAGTTTTCACATCTCAGCTGGCGAAAGAATCCTACCACTGGCCTACGGATTTATGAACCAATCTAATCTAATTAAAAACGCATCACTCAAAACGATAGGTTTACCGAAACAGAGAAATAATTTAGTGTCGATTGCTATCAAACTTCACGTAACGATTCGTAGTTAAATTCCAATGAATATCATGGCAAACATTAAATAACTCACTGCACATCATAAATATTACTATACACTGTATATGGATTATCAACTAATGCCTTAATTAGTACCTGGTTAACTGAGAGGTTTCTATACTACGTTCACTGAACAGAAACACAAGATTATTCGAAGAAATATAAAAATTTCAGAATTCCCATTTATTAATCTGAATTTACATAATGCACGCTCTCGGATATGATAATCTCATAAGAATCAGAACAGAATTACCGTTGAGCTGTAGGAACAAACGATTTTGAGTCGTCTATCTGGTATACATTGAATTAGTTAAGTAAAAACGAAAGTTGCGTTGACAGATATAAATGTCCATAATTTCTATGATAATTAATAAATCTTACTGATATTTTCACAACTTATTCCCAAAACATTGTTGTTTAGTTTAGAAAAGTTTCGTCACATAATTACTTACACGAATGAAGTTATTGTCCAAAATACTTCTTACAGAAAGAATCAATTTAGCTCTATTAAATGCGTGACGTCATTACAGATGTTTACGACATCATACAAATGACGTTCTGAATAAATCTTGAAAAATGCAAAATAAGGTTATAAAATATGACTTTTTATCGGAGAATAGTGGCTGGAGCTGAAACCAAGATTAACTAACCATGTCGAATTATATAATTTACTATTAACATCAAAAACTGTACGCAAAAATGGTCGAACAGACATGTTGCTAATTTGACTAAGTAATAGAAATATGCGGTAGCTGTCAACATTGTTAACCGGGAATTTCGAAAGGATTTGGAAACTAGAGAAGAAAAATTGGCATATGATTATTGAAATATAACGATCCGATACTTGAAATGTAAGAATTCGGTCAATAGCGGCCCCATACTAAAATTTAGAACATATTGTACATTTTGACAAATAATCTCAAAACCAAAATATTACTTTTACTGAAGTGAAAATTTCGAAATAATGTCGCCGCTGAAAAGTCCTGGTAGCACTTGTATCGGTTATTGTTCTTCTTAATACGATTTAATATATTGTACCGGCATGGACGAAATCAGTCGAAATATTATCAAAATATATACTAAATTTGGTATTTGTATTTACCACTTGTAGATAGGGCTCAGGAAGTACAAATGACGAAAAGACCATAGGTCCATTCTTCTAGTCATTAAAATTGGAACTGAACTAACATGGCAAGGGAGAGCAGTTCTTCCATCAAACGGAGAAGAAGGCTGATTCATACGAATCAGGAAAAACACGGAACGAAGCATTGACTAGGGTCCAATCGAAAACAAGCACCAGATCTAAGTCAATGCTGCGTGACTAACGAAAACCTGGATGGATAACGATTAAAACCCAAAGCAAAAATTAAAACGAAACACGCTCAATGCGTGACTAAAACCAACCAAAGAGAATGAGCTAAAGAGAACATACAGAAAGGAAACAGAACGTAGACTAAAAAAATAAAAGGGGAAAAATATAAATGAAAATGGAACATCAACTAGGTTGTTACACCTGGATAAGGAGCGGTTTTTGGACATAGCTGTCACATGCCCGCAGATTAGGGGTAACTGACCCCTTTGCAAAAACTTGCTCCTCGATCGTACCACAACACATACTCGACATTCACAAAAACACTGACTTTACCACAAACAAAGTGGGGTTAGACCTTCAATAAGTTTAGCAGAAGATAAAACGCACGGGGAAACACAGATTTGATACATCACAACACACGCACGAGAACAAACATAACATCATCTGCTCACACTCGACCTCTTAAAACAAACCATTTCCCTCCACTTCCAGCCTCAACCAAAAATTGATGTTTTACTGCAGGCATAATCTAATCTGCTCCATATCTGAAAACATGCAGTGTCGACCTCTCCTCTTCTTACTATAATATCCGCAAAATTTTTACTTGTAGCAATACAAGTGCAGTTAACTTTGCGAAATTTAAATAAGTATCAAGCTGAGTTTATACCGCTGATATATCAAACTTTACATCGCAGCCATCCTTTTATAGCATACCCTCTAAAGGGTTCATCTTGTGTAGTACACATCGTGATGATCTGAGTTAACCAATCAGAAGACAGATAGCTATAATAAGAAAAATGGGCGTGGTCTATACAATAGCTTTTAATAGAATAGTAACTCAACGATTCTAAAATAAAAGATGATCAATTAGAAACAAAATGTCCAAGAACGAAAAGCACGGAAATTCAAAAAATAAAAGAAGAGTAGCTTACCCGAAAAAAACGCGAAAGTAACAATAAGACGCAACAAACAATTTGCCGACTTCTTCTTATCTGTTTCTTACATCTCAGCAAAAAATGTACTTCTAATCAAACAATAAAAATATGACCTCTAACATTGAATAAACGAAAAAGAAAAAACAATGCAAGTGTAAAAGGTGTAGAGCAAAATATGCAATGCCCACCCACAGGTGCGAGTGATTACATCCGCGTTTCCGGTCGAATCAAGAACTTAATAAACAAGATTTTAGTGCATTAATATTTTTAATTAAAAAAAGCATTTTCTTAAGTATCTTTAAACAATAAAACCTATTTACCTGATTCAAATTTTAGGTGAAAATGTTAGATCTTAGATAATAAGCACTATTAAATACCTTAATCACATGCACGCGAATAACTTGCAGAAGTTTCCATGACAGTTTGAAAAATACTACAATAATTATTGAAATCAATCCTATTTTACGAGAGCTGTAATTTAATTGTTGGTTTGAATGTATAACAATGGTAGAATTACACGAATTACAATCACGACGGCATGGGCGCCAAAAATAAACAATTCAATGCATTGGTTTTCCTTAATTGCTGAAAGTGGGATTCCTTCAATGGATTAAGAAGGCTGAGTGTAACGTTGAAATCAAAAGAACTAAGGGCAAAGAGCATTCTTGCCCTCGTTTAAATTGAAAGAAATAGAATCAAAGTTGCCACCTTTCTGTTTAAGAAAACCGAGGCAGTCTCTGTACCGGAGAGGGGGAAGAGGCATTGTATAAGTACGTGAGAGGTCCTACCCTACTTGCACGAAAAAGTTTCTAATTGGTTTTAGGGACATCCTATAGTAGAACCTGGTACAGGATATCATTAGCATCATTTTTTTTAAAGCGACCCGATAGTGCTTACATGACATTAGTTTTGTTGTTATGCGCATTGCCGAGCTTTTACCCACTTTGAGAATTGTATATTAGGTTAAAGAAGTCAACTTAGAATAAGGTAAGTGTACCGATTATGACCCGGGTCCCCAATATGCCCCCCCCCCCAGAACTCTGCAGCTTTCCTTTGGTGCTACTAGATATCGTAATGTTCCTTTAGAAACACCCTGTTGTTTGTGGAAATATAGGTAGAGACAAAGATACACGGGGTATGAGTTTTGCCCATCACCAGTTTTATTATAAAATAATATAAGTTCTTTAGATTAATAAAAAGAGTCTCCCGTACAAAGTAATTATACAAAATGAAAAGTTATAATATAACTTTTCTGGCTTCTTCTTCTTGGGTGTAGGCCTCGCAGAAGAGAGAAGGATTTGGTATAGCACCAGTCCGCAGCAACTGAGTGCAGGAAGGAAGGTACCAGTCCGACAGCAACTGAGTACCGGATTTTGTGTCAGTCCGCAGCAACTGAACACAAGTTCAATTAGGCAGCCCACCTGTCCAACAGCAACAGAGTGAGCAGGATAGGAAACCCTCCAGTCCGACAGCAACTGAGAGAGCGGTTTTAGGAAGCACACCAGTCCGACAGCAACTGAGTGCAGGTCTTAAGGATAGTACCAGCCCAAGGCAACTGAATACTAGGAAAGAGGAGAGAAGTGATCACCCAGGGAAGTGATGATTTATATTGTTGTGTCGGTCTTTTATACACCTAAAGATGCTGACTCTGCTGACTCCTCCTTCGTATCTATGGTAGCTCCATCGGTGGCTTCTTGATGAAACTCCAATTGTCGTCTGCGCTATTTACGTTTCCTCTTTATTGTTTGTGTTGTAACACTCGTATCACACACGTAGTACACACTACTATCTTGTTTATATTTTGATTATGAGCGACACGTGCTGAGCACGTGGCGCGGCACTTGGAACGTTACATTCCCCCTCCCCCGTTAAATATAGGGACACAGTTATCTGGGTAACTATATTTCTAATTCTTCTGTCGTAGAACCTTCCATCCCCATAATTTACACTATTCACTTATAACACTATATATAAAAAAACTATACATCTATCGGTTATATCATCTACACTGCGTAGTTTTGATGTTTGGATATCAGGTTCTTACTAATCCAAGGAGATTCGGTCTTTAGGACGTCATTATCCTCAGGGTAGTAAGGGGTATCCAATTGTTCAATACTTATAGACAAGATCACTGATTGAAGTCGGTAAACTTGCACTATTCAGTTCCATAATTTGTGGTGAGAACTTTTGTTCATTGTTTGCACTGTTATGAGTGGTAGCACTGTAAATGTGTGGAATCATGTCAAGTGATAGACTGTCCGTGGGTTTTGCATGATTGGTCATTAAAGTCCTTTGAATTTTAAACCACGAATAAACAATAACTGCTATTACTAAGGCCAGTATGCTAAGGACAACGAGAATTTCCAGTATGGGCATTATTTCTGCAATAGATAATTTAGGCGTTTGGTATTAATTTGGCGATTTTCGTAAGCGATATGTGCAGTACAATATAATAGCAATAATTAAAAATAAAATTAACAATAAAATGACTAGAGCGATAGTTGACCATGGCAGGAATGCGGTTTATTTCATTTACTGTATAGTAATTGGTAAGTAAAATCCATTTCTGTCTTTCTTTGCGTTTTTTTTTTCGTTAAAATTATCCATCCATATCTTGCATGCATTTATGTTCGTGTGTATATGATAATCTATAACTATGCTACTTGAAGTACTGGAATGTGCCACCATCTGGCGCTGATGCTCCCACGAGACATGCTGAATTCTAGTGCGTAATATATGAGTTACTGCTTCTGTCGGTTAAGCAGCTACTCTCGTAAAAATATGTTCTTTCTTTTTCTCTCTCCTTGTGACTATTTCATAGTCCCCTTTTTTTTAGAACTTTTATTGTTCCTTTTTGTCGTAATATTTTTTCATTCTGTCGATAGCAATAAACTGCTCTGTCGGTCGACACTGGGGAAGCATTTGTAATTTGTATAGGTTTGCATGTATTTTTTCTAGTACCGTGGCTGGTCCAATATTCTCATCAGTCCACGACTGGAACGTTCCCTTTATACGTTTCGGGGAGCGAACCAAAACTTTACTTCCTATAGCAAATTCAGTTTGTGTGTGCCTCTTATCTTAAAACTTCTTCTGGTGAAGAAAATGGTTGTGTACTTCATCGGCGGCTTTCTTACGTATTTCAGGTATTCTGTCTCGAGGTACTTGTGTGTGTGGCGCTACCCCTAGGTTACAATCCGCCACTGTTCTTGGTAAATATCCCGTAAGTAAGAAATGAGCCGATTCTTTTAAATTAGTCTGGATGGCCGCATTGCAAGCAAAAATACTTTTAGGTAGATGTTGAGGCCAAGAATCCATGTCCTCTTGCGTATAGAATTTAAGACATTTTGGAGATTACGTCCTGAAATTTCGGCTAAGCCGCTTCTGCTGTGGGAGTACGATGGACTATACTTTAACTCGAAGTTGTATTTCTCTGCTAATTTTCTTAAGGCTTCGCTTTTATGTACTGGATGAGAGTCCAAAGTAACAGTTTTGGGAGCACCAAAAAACATTATAACCTGATCTTCTAAAAATTCGGTGACTGTTTGGGCTGAAACAGTTTCAACGATTTGCGCCCGTAAATATCGTGTTGCGGCCTCGATTCCTAAATGGATATACCTCCTTGTCCCTTTGTACGGGATAGGTCCAAAGGTATCAAATATTATGTGTTCTGATATTTTATGTATAGGATGTTCCAAAAGTTCGGCCTGTTTTTTCCTTGGCTGGTTCTTACGTCGTTGACAACTTTCACAGATGCGAATTTTATATCCTAAAAACGCTTTTAAGTTAGGCATGTAGTACTTTTGTAACGTCATTCTATATAGTCTGTTAAAACCAACGTGGCCCGAAGTAGAATCGCAATGTATGTTCTCAAACCATTGATCGGCCATTTTTTGTGCAACACATAGGAGGAATATTTGCCCATGTGTTGGGTGTTTCCTGGTTTTATAAAGAACACCACCTCTTAAACAGTAGAGCTTCGCACTTCGCAACACCGATGTCTTAGCTGGTTCTATACCCATTAATGCATTAATTATGTCCGAAAAATAAGGGTCAGTTTTCTGTGCTTGTTTCAGAGTTTCTAATGATGAAAAATTTTGAATGCATAGATTCGTATCTAGGGCGTTTGATCTAAAAGCTATTACTTCCTCAGAGTCGTGAATATCGTCCGTTGTCTTTTCTCTGTTCGCTATCTGATCTTCCAGTTTTCTTTCCTGGTTTTCCTCAGTACCACCTTTTTCTTCCTTCTCTATAATTTCTCGAGATTCAAGTCGGGAGAACAGGTCAGCCGGTTGCTTATTACCCTCTTTGTGTATTACATCAAATACAAAGTCAGACAGGAACAGGCGAAACCTGGTAAACTTCCCAACGCGATCGGGAGCGGTCTGTAGATTAAGCAAAGAACGAGCGTCTGTAAAAAGTTTGAATGAGCAATTCAGCAGATAGTATCGAAATTACGACAAGCGTATAGAATCGAGTAAAGTTCGCGTAACCACGTTGATGCCTTTCTTTCAGATTTTGATAGTCTGCGACTGCAATACGAGACGACTTTCTCTTTAGTTTTTGGATTATAACAGGTCAGTATAGCCCCTGCCTGAAT
>JAGDQP010028655.1:13450-23980 GCA_022664845.1 Lepisma saccharinum | reverse complement strand
CCACTTCTACACCAGATATGATATTTTAAACTCTGAAGCGAATAAATATATATGCTAAAAAATTTAAACTTTCATAAATGACTGAATGAACTGGCAATTGTAGAAGAGATATCATATCTGTCATCAAAATGAACGAATAAATTGAGTACTGGTCCAGAAACTCTTCGTTTTTGACAGAAAAGAACTTAACATTTCAAATATGGCTAAATTTATATTAGAATTATAACTGAACTAAGCAAGCTACGAGGATGTATTTATTCATGTATGTTTTCCCGCATGATTGAGCTAGTCTAAATTACAGAAATAAGCGAGGAAACGTATTTTCTCATTGTTGCTGTGTTGGGTTCTTGCATGATTACCAAGGATGCTCCTTTTAAATACCCTCTCCCTTGAGAAATTCCCATCTACACTACTGAGCATAGCTAATTTTAAGGTAAGGCGATTTACAAAGGGTTCTTTCTTACCTTTAATTTCCAAGAGCCGTCTCCTCATTTAGCTGAGCTATTGTTGGGACTAACGATCTTGGATGAGTTTCTTAAAACTTACCATACAGACATTCGCAGTTTGCCTCTCTGTCTGGCCTACTCTTCTTACAATAAAGGCTATACTACAGATGATATTAAGATACAATGCTCTCTCTCAAAGAATATTTATCTCAACATTAGTCAAGATTTCTTGAATTTATTTGTTCAGTCGGTATTTTGTATAATGATACTTAAAAACAGGAACTGTTGGTTCGCAATATGGGTTCCAGATAGCCTTCGATTTATTGTTCTGTTAGCCAACCATAGTAGAATAATACGGGAAATCGAACAAAAATTTTAAAGCAGGATCATGTGCGCGTGCGTTGCATGCTCTATATGCCTTGATTCTATTTTCTTAAAGGTGGCTTTTCTGTACACGCTTGCCGCTTACATTGCGTTACATGTTTCTGAAATTAACATTTTTATTTTAAATTATAGTAATTACTACGATTTATACACTAGTCGACGATAATAATATGATAAATCATCAATGATCAATATGGTACCGCTTTTTTGTGAATACTGTGTACATTCTATGCAACAGTAAATAGTAGCAATATGTTAAATACTCAATGATCAACCTGCTACCAAGTTTTCCGGCATTTGATATATATATAATAGCTTCAATGCCTTACATTTTCATTGTTTTTAAGATTTAATAAGTACCGGTATTTTATTATCATTATTACAATCTTCAGATAAGAGTCCAATTACTTTCTGAACACCCTATAGTGACCACTCATTCATTATGTATGGACTTATAGCTTTGAATTAAAATGAATTCGATAAGAATTGAAGGAAAATATATGATACATATGCAGAAAACCTGAATCAAAATGACCAGCACCAGAACTCCAACTCGCAACCTTCCTCTGAAAGTTGCTCTAAAGACCATGAAGTCTTTACTTTCTTTACGTTAGTCGTGTAAAGTTTACCTCCAGAGAAGCTAAATAAACAGAACATATCATGGAGAAGAGTTTGCTTACTCCCTCCCTTCTTCCTTTTGCGGTTTTAAAAGAGACATATTTTCTCCCTCCTTTCCTCAAATCAATTAATCAAGAATAGTAGAAGCCAGATTTCTGACATTAATTAACCCTTGCCAATCCACATGGCGTCATAATTTAGATAAAAGTGACACTTTTGCACACTATAAACCTCACCTCTACCCTGCTACGTTATTAAAATTCACCTTTTAACCCCTTAAGACAGAAGAAACCTCTACCATCGTGAGAAACAGGAAATGTTTGGATGTCTGCCATCTTAGAGTTGTGGGGGAAATTGACTATGGCCAGACGATTGAATGGTTACTACGTAGCAGATCGCGCCATCTCTTGGGGTTCTCGCATGGGCTAGATAGATGACTTCTTTAATTTTTGTAGTTGTCGTCGATGGAGATAAAGAAATCTTGTTCTTGGGAGAGAGATTTTACAAGCCAAGGTAAGAATGGTTTTGATTTGCATGTGATCTCTTTGTTGAATAATTATACACGGAGAACATTAGGTCGAGGACAACGATTTATGATACGAGATATGAAAGATTGTTTTCTTACTTAGAATAAATATATATGTAACCATATTTATCTGGCGATAGTTAGCTATGTCTATACATACGAGATAGGATTTCAAAACGATCTTTTAAGTCATGATAGGTTTAAATATGTATGGAATAATGCAATCCGAGACGCTGGAAGCAGAAATTACTACAATACTGATATTGTTTGGATACTTAGCGCTCCAAACGGGTAATGAAATTGTACAGAAAAGTTTACTCTATGTGTACAGACATATTTTAAGTTGTAATATTGTATATATTTTGCTTCGAATACCACTGAAAACGTATATTAGAGACATTTCGACTCTGTTTTTAAGTGATTTTTCCTTAATACAGGGTGATTATTGTTTCGAATGGCATACGAAACGTGTATAAGACACTCTTCTAATCCTCTTTTTGTGTAGGCGAAGGAAACGATATCTCGGAAACAGAGGAAAATATGGATACATAGCGCACCGAAAGTGTAATGAAAGAATACTCTTTGTGTTTAAACCCTACGATCGAGTGTTTGTTGCTCCGGATGGCTAAATAATGTACAGGAAACGTGCATGAGAGGCCTTCCGACCTCATGTTTAAATAGAATTTAGCCTATTAGTGACTATTTTCAGGATACTTGGTGCTTGACTTGTGTATAAGGAGTATTCATCTTGTGTTGTCAACAGGAAAAAAAACCTCTGTAGAACCTGGGAAAGAACGAATTAAACAGCAACTGCCTCTTCGGATGCGGTAGGTAGCATATAATTCAAGTAGAAATGAATCTTTCAACTGTAATTTATAACAATTTACACCCGGAAAGGATCAATCTAACACGAAAGAGATAATCTATACGATAAAAACTGACAAATGTGATTGCGCCGTCTCTAAAGCAAGCTTCTCAGATGAAAATTGTGGGTATTTTTTGTTTTTGTTCTCGATAAAGGTCTCCTTGCAACCACATCGAGTCAATATATAACGAGAGAAGTAACATTTGAAATAGAAAGAACTGTAATGAACTATTCGATATCAAACTCGTGAAAATAAGACCCTCGTTATTAGCAATAGGCGGTATGAAAGAGACTTTAGAACATGACTTTAACCAGAAAACTAGTCTCTGAAGTGTTATTGAAACCTGAAAATAACGGAATAATATTATATGGAGAGTACTTAATATAAAGAAGTATCTGAATATGAAAATGACGATACAAAGGTGGTTCAATTGCTTGAATTTGACCACCTGGAATGCAATTTTGTTAATATCAGACATTGAAATAGGTATTTGAAGTGTCTTCAACACAAATATTAAAAAAAAACACTTGTATTTTCATGAAAATTATTCTAGTAACAAACTGTTTGCTTAGATTTTCTAGTGGGAGGGACTGTTCAGAATGGAATTTTGACATTATTTGAGATCAATGTACTTACACAATTGCGTGTTAAATGGAAAATCAAGGTTGATTAATCAAAGTTGCGTATGTTTCGCGCGTTATTAATAGAAAGATAAATCCTAGGAACCTTATGGAGTAAATATTTAACAAGAAAACTGTCATTTAAAGTAGATTGAACACGTATTTGAAGGAGAAAAGGACGGATTTGCATAATCCCGACAACTTTGAAAACATGGAGTACAATATAAACTGAAAACTGACATTTGAAATAACGTCAACAGGAGTTTTAACCAGAATCTTGTCTTTGAATTCTAATTTTATGAGTATGTAGCAATTTTTATATACACGTTACGCTAGAACGAATGTCTGGGTTAGAAGACAATCAGTATTTCAAGTACTTTGCATTAAACGAAAACTAAAAAGGACTGATTTTAACCAGAAAAGATAGCATGAAACCACATTTACTTATGATATAAGGAGAAAACTGAGATAATGAGGTCTATAGGAGTCCTTTTTGTCTCGATTCAAGTGTTTTTCTTCCATAATTACAATATAGATTTTGATTATACGACATGGATTGATAAATTATTACATGTCTACCTTCACTGAGACCATCTAGGTGAAATATCCAGGACTAAAATATTTTTATTTGTCATATTAATGAATTAAATTATGTAAAGCCTATTTGTATGGTGTCTTGTGTAGTATATTAACACAGATAATGACATATAGTGTTGATAACAAAAATTATACTTACTTATATGTCTTCAATGTTCAATCCATGAAACTATCACGAAACAATATTTCCTAACTTTAAGGAAAATTGGCCGAGGCTTGTTATCAAATGATGGTGGAACCTCTTCCCGCTTATGTCGGCTGCTTATGCGACACTTAATACACACACAGACACACACTGACTAGACTATCAGTACGCACGGGAAGTGCAAGCTTTGCTCCCACAGCTTGCTGCCATATGATACGGGAAATGTAAGATTCAGTTTGAGGAAAAGGGAGTGTTACAAATATAAGACACCCTCGATCAAGGGGATAACTTCAACAGCTGGCATTACTGAATAGTCAATGTAGTTATCTTGCAACAAGAGTTGCCAACTCACACAAAACATTTAAGTGTTGCCAATTACTTATTATTTAAATAAAATGACCCAGTTTTTCCTTATAATTGTTACAGTCATATATATACATTTCAGACTATACCTCAAAAGCCTTTAACTTGTTCACTAGTACTGTTAGGTCACATACCTCATAGGATACGAAATGTTCCAGGTGTAATGGACTTGATGTACTATAATCAGAGATGAACTTAGTGAGTGGAAACTTCAAAATTTTTAAAATTGTTGACCATCACCTATAATACAGTTGGGTCATGCTGGCTTACATAACCCTTTGAATAAAATAGCATTTCTTTTAAACATTTTGTCGAGTTGTAATAAGGACTAGGCAAACAAACACTGCCATACTAGGTAATGACGTCATTAGAATTATAATTAATTGGATTGGTTGATGGAGTAAATAAATTGCCGAGAGAAATGAATTGTGAGTTAGTTTGCCACAGGTGAATGAAAAAACAATGGCTAGCTGTGAGTGTACTTTTGCCGAGGTGGCTGTCGAGTGTGTGCTGCCAAGTCTTGAAAAATGGACGCCGTGTTTCAGTATAATTTGTGAAAAGTGTCTTCACGATATTTGTAATAGCGAACGCCCTGCAGCTAGGCAACCCAAATGGCATCTTCTTATCCCATAATCGTGTCTGGTAAAAAGACACCTTTTTCTCCTTCCCTCGGCTCATCCATACTAAAATCAAAAAAAATCATGAGCACATTCTTTTTTAAAAAATAGACATGTATTAGTGTAGATAAAATGAAGGAATAAAAGCGAGACGAATCAAATACATAAGTTGATGGAGGGAGTAATTAAAACATACCATGAAACATTGAAAACGATGGATCTCGGTTAGACAGAGCCAGGGAAATGAGAGACAGAGAGAGAGGGAGAGAAAAAAGGTAGAGAGAGAGAAAGAGAACAAGAAGAAATACAGATAAAAATATTGAATTTAAATGTAGTAAAAGATTAAAATCAGTTCCTAGTCTATAATGTTCAGTTCCGACAAATGTAAAAGCAAGATAGAAGTGACTTTTGGATTTTATTTTTTTAGGGTTATTCGAATATACAATGGATGCCTAAAAATCCATAAAGTCAATTTCAAAATGGAGACCAAAGTTGTTCGTCAGATTAAATACTCGTGATTTCCAGTCAAATTCTAGGATTTTGACACACATCTAGGGTAATGTCCAAAGTGTAACACACATGCTTCGTTTGCAAATTCGGTAGAATTTATTAAATATACTGGTTCCGAATACATTGTAATCAGGGATTCTGACAGGATTTTCCGTTTGAAGGCGTAAAGTCAAAATTGGGAGGGTGGAAGTAGACTTTTGCACGGTTTTTATCAACTTTTGCCGCAAAAAGCTAAAGTTGGTTTGGTCTCGAAGATTTGGGGCTCACGCTCAAAACGGACCGGGGTCTGCCGGAATCACTGGTCGTAACGAACTCAGTAGATACCGTAGGTCATACCTTCCATTCCATACTACGAATGCAAATTGAACATAAAAAGAAAATATATGAACGATAACTTTTGTGTTTAATTTCGACCAGAAAAAAACAAGATTATAATTCCAAACTGTATCAAAATGAACAGTTACAAATGTTCAAAAGAAAAATTAGCATGTTTCTATAGGCTTAGCAGACATTACATATTCCACATTGCAAACCAAAAGATGTAATAGTATGTTCATAAATTAGAAAATTGAAACGAATTTGGTGTTAAATTTATATAAAATTAATTCTTCTCTTGAAGTAGCCAATAAATTGGCCCGTTTTCTACTCATGTCTTAAAATTCATCTGTTCTGGACATGCCACTCTATTATCCAGCTATTGCGCATATAGCGTTCTAATAATTACAACACTAATGAACTATTATTTATAACAATTCGCACAGGTGGAATGAATACGGCAGAGCTGAAACGAGCCACCGGCTGTCGAGGAATGTTGGTCAACTTTTGAAATGTGTCGTCGGGAGTAAGATTCGAACCCATTCTGACCCGCTGATTCGGTTTAGATCTCATAACCCGGAGGATGAAAAAGATATTTTAATTATTTCATTGCGTTTGAACAGTGTTTGTTTCAGGAGTGACCAGGATCGGAGATGTTACCCCGAGAAAATGAAAAATACGACGTCAAAATTCTAAGTTTTATAGATTATCCAGATCGGGTCAATCGGTTACAGGGTCACCGGTCATCGAAAGAGGCACGGATTTAGCTCTAGAACGCGCACAGAGAGAGTTTGTGTATAGTAAGGGAAAAATAAAGATAAATAAAAGCATGAAAACTACATTATGCTAAACATCACACACACTCTTTACTGGGATTCTGACCAGTGATGCTTCTTAAGTTCTCCCCAACGGATATGAATCTCTGTTTAAATACTTCAGTGTATGCGAGAAAAAAACTGGCTAATTGGGAATCGAACCCAGGTTTTCAAATTAGAAATCCTGCATGATAGTGATACTCCACACTTGCCTCTATCCAATACGAGCTTAACAAATGCTATAGTGTTTCTTTCGAAGGATAATAACATGAAAAGAGGATACATCTGATCAATGACGTGTTATTAACTATCCTGGTAACACCTGAGCCTTGATTTGGACTTTTCCAACCAACATTCGTAAATCGTTTTCGTCTCTATAGCGACTCAGGTGCTTCATTCTACAGTCGGAAATATTCTCCGTTTTGTATGAGAAGTGATGATTAGATTATTCACCTCCGCTTTGTAAAAAAAATCCTTATCTTGAACACGGTTTGGATTTATGTTGACCTGCTTTCGTACTGAAACGTTCAACGCGTTTCCCCAATACCATTTTCCCAACGAAAAACAGCAGCCATTAATTACGAAGTTGAATGCGAGGAAAATGTAACACTGAATATATGTGTTACATTTTGTCTGTATGTATTGCGTGGTATGTAACACATGTGTATGCATGTCCTTTTTTCATGCCGAATTATGAAATGAATATATTTCGGCAGTTTTTCGAACAAATCTAGTTTAGTGTAAGTATTGATACATTAAGAGACGATCATTTATTGTCGTTTATTTTAACGTAAGCGAGCCCGAACCATAAGATTTCCATCTCCAGCAAGTGCCTCAGGATTAAATTTGATTCATTATCATATGTCTATATTCCGCGAAAGTGTAGCTTTTTGTAAATTTTCGGAACGGAATTACTGACTGAAGTTGTCTAGCATCAAAATTATCTCCACAATTTGAACTTCCGTGGAAAAAGAAAAAACTAACTACGTGAACTTCCAATGATCTTAGTAATATAGAACTTGCCTACATTGAAAACTGTCCAGCGCATCCCTCATGGTCGAAGTCTTTCATTCTGTTGGTTATTGTACTTTTAATGCTGATGATTATGGTGTAAAAAGCGTTTACATTAAAAATAGGACACATTGTGGTTGAATTTATTTGTAAATATTTATATAATGACAAAGAGAACAAGGCCAGCACCACAAATTGATAAACAGCATATATATATATATATATATATGTGTGTGTGTGTGTGTGTGTGTGTGTGTGTGTGCGTGTGTTTGTGTTTGTGTTTGTCTGCGCGTGTTTTGAAGCTTTCAGAAGGCTATTTAATACATCGTTAAATAAGTCTTCTTATTACAAATAAGAAAATTACTTCTGGGGTCGCCGGGCAAAAAGCACCGTAAAAGGGGGTCGCGGCATGAAAAAAGTTGATATACGCCTCGTTCAATCGATCCCTGCTGATGCCATGTGCGCTTTATGGTGGACAAACAGCGTTTGCGTATGGGCGGATTTAATAGAAACATCCTGGGGAATACATTTTTTTATTAATAACAAATTGCAAAGCTATTGTTTAGAATGAAACATCAGAAATGATTGATGGGCAATGCCCATGTGTGTGAGTGCATTGTCTCGGCATTGTCCCGTTTTCTCCCACTTTCTTCATTCCACCAATTAATCCCATCATCATGCATAAGGCCTGATCCGAAGTTGCCTAAAAAGCCTTAAATCTAAATTCAAAATTCAGTTTTATGTATGCGCGCACTGTTCTTTATTCTGGAAACGGAAGATAAAATGGGACACGAGCTTTATCTCTAAAGAATGATTCACGAGATTGGCGATGTGTAAAATATATGTGCGCAGAGCTTGAACTATAAGTAACACCGTCAATCGCCTGGTCGGCAAATGGCAGTTTGGTCTTGTGGTTAACACATGGAGAAACTAATTCAGAGGTTTCGAGTTCGAATCCCTTCGGGGAAATTTATTCTTGTTTTTTCGTTCAAAATGTTTTTTTTTAAGTTTAAGTTTATTATTATTAATTGCTTTCATGTTTTTTCGTAGATTATATACAGTAAAATTAGGGAACAAGAAAGTTAGCGTGGTAAGGTGGAGTTTAGCTACTGTATATCAACCTACCAGGGCAGGATGCACACCGAGTAAAGCAAACTGGGGCATGGTGAGTCTGAATTGAGCTGAAAGGAGTGAGACGCTTAGGGAGAGCGCAGCCCCCTGCTAGCCGAGTGCATACACCAACGTTATGTTTACGCACAAGTGCTGTTTTATTCCTCATTGTTTCGATGTGGGCTCTTCTTAGACGGGAGCCAGGTCAAGTGATTCGCGAAGAACACAATTCCTTACATTGCCAGAACTTGCGACATGCTTCGGGGCTCGTGAGTTCATTTAAGTACTTTGTAAAAGTATGTTACTGAAGATGTTCAATAATTGTATTGGAGGGTTATTGGAAATAAAATCATATTTATCTTCCTCATAGGAAAATTACGCACATCAGAAAAACAATTTTATGCAGAAAGTTTTTCAGATGTCTATAGAGAGGTTTTTACATTAAAACACAACATTACCGGTATCAAGCTGTCATTGTTCTTTTTCATATAGTACACTATTGACAGAGTTTACTTCCATAATATTCAATGCTGTTCTACAGGAAATATAAAACGGTCAGTTATCGGAAGTTTCACTGCAACAACAACAATAATAATAACAACAGGAATGTGAATAGTAATAAAAATTTATATAAGCGTGACTTTGAACTCCCACGGTGCAAAGAAATTGTAGAAGCTGTTATTATTTCTTTCCTTTTTGCCCGGATTTTTATTATTTCTGATGTTAGTGGGCACTAATTTGTCTATAAGTCATTCAATAAAGAAATTTTAGCTTGCACTTTGGTTTAAACAACTTACAGGACAAATTTGGCTATTTCCAATGATGAACTTAGTAATTCGCGGCTTCTATCTTTAGTTGGCCAGATGGAGTAGAGGAAAATGGCTGGAGTTTCAAATACTAAAACAAACCAACGTAGGTTCAAATCCTGTTTAAGACATACTTTTTTACAAAGCAGATTTGTAGAATCTAATCATAACTTCTCATACAAAACGGAGAATTGTTCATATTGTGTAATCCAATACATGAGTCAATATAGAGAGGAAGAAGATTTACGAACGTTGGTTCAAAAAGTCCAAGCCCAGTCTCAAGGGGTTACCAGGACAGGTAACATCATGTCATTGACCTATTATTCTTAGAAAGAAACACTATAGCATTCGTTAAGCACATTTTGGATAGAGGCACCTGTGGAATATAGCTAGCGTCCAGGACTTCTAAGTTCTGCAAATTACTAAGTTCGTCATTGAAAATAGCCAAATTCGTCCTGTAAATTGTTTAAACCAAAGTGCAAGCTAAAATTTCTTTATTCAATGACTTATAGACAAATTAGTGCCTACTAATATCAGAAATAATAAAAATCCAGGCAAAAAGGTAAGAAACAATAACAGCTTCTACAGTTTCTTTGCCCCATGGAAGTTCAAAGTCACGCTTATAGAATTTTTTATTATTATTACCATTGTTGTTGTTATTGTGATTGCTGTTGTTGCAGTGAAACGTCCGATAACTGACTGTTTTATATTCCCTGTAGAACAGCATTGAATATTGTGGAAATAAACTCTGTCAATAGTGTACTATATGAAAAAGAACAAT
>JAGDQP010028655.1:0-13440 GCA_022664845.1 Lepisma saccharinum | reverse complement strand
ATGAAACATCAATGCCGTATATGGTCAGGGTGCTGCGGATGTGCGGAAGTGACAGAGGTGGTTCCAAATGTTTGATCTGGGGACTCCAGCCTCACCGATAAGACACGAGAAGGAAGAAATGTGCAGCTAGACAACGATGACCTGCGAATACCGGCAAATACAATGTAAACTGCTGCAGAACTGGCCAGCAAACTCCATCTCACTCATTCGATCTATCATCGTTCTCTGCAGGACCTTGCGTACGTGTCAAAACTAGTAAAAACCGTATTAACGCCTGAACAATGCAGCAGCGAGTTGCCATCTGCAGTTTCCTGATCTCCCGTCACAGAAGTGAGTAATTTCTGAACAGAATGGTGATACGGGATGAAAAGTGGGTCATCTAGAAGAACATTACATGCAAATGGCAGTTTGCACCCAAAGGGGGGGGGGCACAGGAACTGTGCCAAAACAGGATCTCCACCCTGTACAGTGATGTTGATTGTTCGGTGGGATATCTGAGGTATAATCCATTTTGAGATCCGGTCGCGTTGCCAGACCATCAATACAAATGTGTTCTGTCGGCAGCTTGAATGCCTACGGACTGCATGGTTGGAAATCCTGCTCGGGTTAATCGCAAGGGTGTGCTCATCCACGATGACAGCACACACGGCAAAAAGGGTCTGTGCTAAGTTCGAGGAATGTGACTTGGAAAACTCCCCCACTCGGCGTTTTCAACAGATCTTTCTCTAACAGAGCACTGCATTTTACGCAGCCTGGGAAACCACTTTAATGGAAAAACACTGAAAAATGTGGATGATGTGCGACGAACAATGACCTAGTATTTGCCTCCAAAACCGGTTATTTCTTCCAGCGGGGTATTCACTAACAGTTTCACAGGTCGTAGAGTGTTGTGCAGTCCAATGGAGACTATTTACCTGATTAACGGTAGTGTTCTATGTAAGTTATCGCTCTTTTTCTCACGATTAAAAAACATAACATTACTTATGGGATAAGCTGATAGAACTAAAGCGTCCATTGTAATGGTTTATTTGCCAGCTTAATGCGAACAAGCTTTCTTTCCGACATATGACCATGCATCTTGATGAAGGAACCATAGGTCCCAAAGCCAATTGGAAAGCTCTTCGAGAGTTGCGAAACACTTTCAGTTGTACAGTTTAAAGAAAATAGTTGTGATTTACTAGAATTCAATATTAATATTTTCAGTGCAGATCAAAGGTAACTTGTTTCAAGTAACTTCAAGTGGAATGTCCACCGTAGATTTGGGTAATCATGATCCTGGAAAAACTGGTACGCCCTATTGCAAAAAGGATGATCGCATTGATTACAGCAATTTTCAGCTGAAATTTTTTTAAGTTCAACTTCGGGTATTTTCGTAAACAATAAACCAAAGATTACAGGTTTGAGCCCTGGAAGGAAGGATGAACCTTCGCCAATGAGAAAAAAGTGTAGATTTTTTTTTCTTTTAAGAGAAATAAGACATGTTCAAACGTTAATAAGTGTAGAAAAAAGTAACATTAATTCAAATACGTAATGATACAGTATTTCGGAATCATCCATACATCTGAGCACGTGATCGTTTTGTCACCTACGTTTCCATACGTAAAAGCATATTTGCAATGAAAGTGAACACAGCAAATTTGTTCTCGCATTCATAGTACAATAAACAAGAGAAAGGAGAGAAAAACAACAGCATTTGCAACGTATGTGAATGTCATTGTATTAAAATTGAACACTGAAAATTCAGCCATGTTTCTTCAGAAGGAGTTCTATCAGAAAGAATTAGATAGATGTGTTCATATTAACTCAGTGGTAGAACGCGTGGCTTCTAATCGTGAGGTCGTGGGTTCGAATCCCGTTCTGGAAAATTTATTTTTATGTAATTATATATTCCTCAAAGCATGAATAATTAGACAAAATAATAATAACCAGTTTTATACATTTCCATACAAGCATTTCAAGACATAACTTATTATTTTTTTTTAAATATAACATCAGAGAAGTGGTGGCTGTTGATAGAACGTCGGTGTATTATATGTGAAAGTTAAAAACAAATTAAGTAAATGTTGTTATATCCAAAGTCGGATCAAGCTGCCATACAGCAAATTCACTATAGCCAAAGTTCACACAAATTCAATATCCCCAAAGCTCTTGATCCGCACGAACGATAAGTCACTAAGATGCTAAACTGTTCTTCAGTAAAGAAGACTAGAGTTCTTTCCATACGTCTGAAATGCTTCTCTCTCTTTCTCTCTCTCTCTCTTTCTTTCTCTTGCTGACAAATTCTATACTTTAGTCATCTGATGAACAGAAGTTATTATCTTATTAACCAGTAATAAAAATACTTGGCCTGACTAGGGTTCGAACCCACGTTCGTGTATTATTTGTTTAGAAAGCAAAAGGTTTAACCACAAGCTACTGTTAAAGCTAGAAAAATGTTGCCAAGATTTGCCGTATTAAAACACCAGCAGATTGAGTCACGCTAAGTGGGCAATTTTATACGTTTGTGATTTTATATAGATAAGGAAGATTAAATTGGATTTATTTCCGTCTGTAGTTTTCGTAAAACAGCAAGCCTGTGGATGCTTCTTCTAGGTTTAAATCCAGAATGTATATTTTATACGTGTAAAGCTAGTATAACAATTAACTGTGTTTATTAAAACAGTTTTCTTATTTATGAAAATTCATTATTAAAACTATTATTATTTTTATTATATACCTTGCGCCATTTTAGGATTCCTTGCGCGACTGTTAACCAAATCGTTTCCCGCAAGGGGCGTGCCTGCAATTAATAAATCACATGCCAGTTACCTGCTGTTACTTGTTTCTTTGCTGCTCACAGCTCAGAGCAATGCTGATCATATACAGACGTTCAGCTGTAATTACCTTGTGAAAGTTAGAGAGCTATACTGCAATTGCAGCTGGGAGACGAATGGGTATCCCGGCCGCCACAGCCAGACAATGGATTCGGCAAGATCGTACTACAGATCAGACTGGCAATTTACGATCTCCTGGTCGTCCTCATGTGTCTAATGAGGCGGAAGATGCGAGATTAGTAAACGAAGCCCGGCTAGACCCACTAAGGACGTCTATACAGCTAAGGGAAGCTTCAAACTTTCCTGGTAGTACGCAGACAGCGCTGCAAAGGTTTTGTCAGGTTGTATTGCATGTCTGTGTTGCTGCCGTGAAGGAAAAAGTCTCAGACGAACACAAAATTTACCGTCTCGCATTTGCAGCTGCGAATGTGGATCGAAACTGGGAAAACGTAGCTTTCTCAGATGAATCCATATTCAAAACATCAAATGAGGGGCGCCGTTTTGTGTATCGTCCGAGAGACAGCCGATATGACCCTGAGTATGTGGCTGCTAGCAATCGCAGTTGTAGTGTATCTACTTCATATTGGGGTTATATTTCCAGTCGCGGTGAAGGACAGCTACAAAGAATTGAAGTGCACATGGACAATGCGTAACATCATGGTTTTATCAGTACGAGTAATTCAGTCTCATGGTGTTATTTAGTTCCAACAAGACAAATCTCCAATACATACTTCCCGTGTGGTTCGGGAATGGTTCGCAAGGTAGCCTAAAATTGATTTAATTGACTGACCGCCTTGCGGAGTAGACTTCAATCCCATGGAAAATATGTGGGCAGAGGTGAAGCGTACTGTAAGAGACAGTTGGTCTGAGACAAATCCACCAAGTACTCGGGATGATATGTGGGACCTTGTTTCCGAGACATGGCTGTAGGTAGGGGAAGAAGACAGATTTGTCAGCCATCTAATAGATTCTATGTCCAGAAGAATGGAACGTGTAATAAATGCAGAAGAGACTTGGACACAATATTGGTGTCCCCCACCCCAACTCCCAAATAGCCCTTTTTAGGGCTACCTAAGCTTTTTCTGAAAATGTTTCTCGTAGCAACCACTCCTTGCATAATTTTTTTGGTGGAATTCTACTAATAAAGAAAAAGAAAAAAAGTCCCTCTTGTATTCGAACTCAAGACCTGACGAGTATGAATCCCGCGCTCTACCTCTAGCTAACATGAACACACCTACAACTCCATTCTGAAGAAACATAACTTAAATTTCCGGTGTTCGATGACAATGCTACTCATATCAGTTGAAAACGTTGTATTAAACTTGAAATATTCCGAAGCCCCGGAGTCTCGATGTAGCAAATTTATGAAAAGAAAATGGCAATGAAAATTTCCGAATTTACTTCCATTACTCAATTAGTGAAAGTGCGGATTTATACGGCTTCTTTCCAACCCTGTCAAGTTTTTATGTTATGTTTCATATTTTTGATTATGGTATTTTCACTTTCTACAATTGCGATATTCCAAAATTTCGACATTCTGGAATTCGATAGTTGAATAATTGACTTCCTAATGCTATCTACTAGACCACCGCTTTTTTTTATACAAGGTATGTCACAAAACCTTAGGTAGGAACGACTGATTAAAAAGAAAATCATAAGACGCGCTCTCATAGAAAGTCACTTTATAAATTCTTCAATTTGCGCGCTCCATCAGTTTCTTTTCATTGATGCATGAATATTTTTTTTACATTTTAGTACTAATTGCTTAAGAAAAGGATGTCTTTTAAAAAGTTCTTTATTACGACTGTCTAGACCGTGCAAATGAATAGCACAGGGATTGGGATAAGATAAAGATACAATGAATTTTGTGTGTACCAAATAGAAAATTGACAGTTGGAATGGAATGTTAACAACGCTTGTGCATGTGCCCGCTGCTAACCTGAGTTGCGTCTCCCAGCAGCTAAACCGCCCAGCTTCCTTCGGACACACCGTGACCCCTTGCACACCTCGCTGGGTGTGCATCCAAATACATCCTAGCTTTCAGAAACAATCGGTTAATTATACATATCTTAGCAATTATTAAATAATAAATATGAGCATATAAAAATACGTGTTTAAAGAAGAAAAAGTGTTGCCCCGGGATAGATTTGAACCCGAGAACTTTCACTTAAGAAGCTGACGTCTAGCCCAGTTATCCACGAAGGCGTCCTAGCAAACGGCTCTTTCGAACTTGTATTTACAGTGCACGTAAGAAGCCTAGTCACGTGTCCAATCTCTGTGCTCAACTGATGGCGTTGTCCTGGTTAATTTGCACCGTTGAGAAAATCCTTTTTATTAATTTTCTTTGGGTTATTGCGGTTTTCATACTTTTTCTCAAGCTAATATTGTCTGGCTCAAATCATAAAATGTTCTGCAACCAGCGAAACCCAGCCCAGTGCAGGCAACTATTTATTTTAGGATAAAGAAGTCTGTAATAACAAAATATTAACATGTTTTTAAAATACATACATACATAGAAATGTGTAAAGTACTGGAATGTTGTATTGTCACGCGACTTAAGTCGCTGTGCGAAATTTCATCATTGTATGAGCTCGGGAAATTAGTTAAATTAACGTCGCAAGTTTTGAGGACACCACAAAGCAATTTGGGCTAAAGAAACGAATGTAGAACGCCTTAAAACCGACAACAATGCTGTTTTTTTATTTTTCTCGTTATGTTCTACCACTTTAGAACGTCCGAATAATTCGTGGATATAGAACTATTAAAAATAAATAACATATATTTTTTTCGAAGCAACTGTTGCCTTCGTTTCTTATAATTAATTTTTCATATTTTCTAATCTATCTCAAAATTTCAATTTTGCGCCAACAAATCTGCAAAAGTTATTAACTTGTAGAGCTTGAAGATAATGTTTGTTTTGTTTTTAAAAAAAGGGTCATCGTAGGTGCAAATCGACTGAGATATCATTTTTTCTTATCTTGAGCTGACATTTGGTGGAGAGCCGTCATTTTTATGGTGAATATGGTAGTATTTTTTTTATTTATCACAATTCCTTCCAAGGCACCTTTCACCATCTTACCCTGCTAGGCCCTTTCCGAAATGGTGGGTGGAGTTTGTACTCTTGTAAACATGTACGGAAACTTGAATCCCTCAAAAACCAGAAAAGCTAAAGAGCTTAATCAAAAGCCGTTGTGTAGCTCTTGAAGTATACTTCAAAGATATGGAATGGCCTTTTCTCAATATTAATTTATTTAATCCAATAGTTAGGCTGAAAATAAGTATCGAATTGTATAAAATTTGGTTTTAACATTTTTTTTTTGGAGTAAAGAGATTGAATAACATGTAACATTTTGTAATATTTAGACCTACCTACCGAGTGTATGCACGCAAAAACATTATTGCCCTAAATCACACTCCTTTTCTTGTACGGGTATTCAAACATGGCCCTTTGCGAAAAATGCCGGATTTCGGTCTTAAATGTCCAGATGGGTCTTCATGAAAAGTCTGAAATTTGGTATCGAGGAAACATTGCATAAGATTTCTTTAAAAGTCGTTCTGATAACTTCAGATATGTAGGAACCCACATACGAAAACTAATTTTTTTCTAAAATGGTGATGTAACTATTTTCTAAAATTATCCAGGAATGACCCAATTTTACTATCACTAACCTAAACCAATCTCATCTTCCTTGACAAAAATCAATAATGTATAAAATGGTCCACTAATCTGGTGGTGTTTTAGTAAGACAAATCTCAGCAAATATTTTTCTAGTTGTAAACGTAGCTCATGGTTAAAACCTTTGCTTTCTAAACCAATGCCACACGGGCATGGATTCAAGCCCTGGTCAAGTTAAGCATTTTTTTCCTTCTACTTAATAGACAATAGTAACTTCTCTTCATCAGATGACAAAGTATAGAATTTGCAACCAAGATAGAGAGATCAAAGCCTCACTACTTCCATATGAAATAAGCATTTCAGAGTATTTCTTTACTGAAGTACAGTTTAGTCTCTTAAATGGCTCATCGTACGTTGGGATCATGAGCTTTGAAGATATTGAATTTGTATAAACTTCGTGGAGCGTCAATGGCTGTTTATTTTGCTGTATGGCACCTTGATCCGACTTAGGATATAACAACATTTACTTAATTTGTATTTAACGTTCACATATAATATACAGCCAAAACTTCTCTGATGTTATGTTTTAAAAATAATAATTACTTATGTCCCGAAATGCTTCTATGGATACATATAAAACTGATTATTATTATTTAATCTAATTATTCATGCTTTGAGGAATATATCATTACATAAAAATATTTTTTTCAGAACAGGATCTGATTCACGACCTCACGATTAGAAGCCACGCGCGCTCTACCACTGAGCTAATATGAACACATCTATCTACTTCTTTCTAATAGAATTGCTTCTGAAGAAATATGACTGAATTTTCGGTGTTCAATACAATAACATTCATATACGTTGCAAATGCTGTTGTTTTTCTCTCCTTTCTCTTGTTTATTGTACTACTTGTGTGAATGTGAGAACTAAATTTGTTATTTTCGCTTTCTTTGCAAATGTGCATTTACGTATAGAAACATAGGTGACAAAATGATCACGTACTCAGATGTATGGAAGGTTTCGAAATACTATATCATTACGTATTTCAATGAATGTTACTTTTTTCTACACTTAATAACATTTCAACATGTCTTATTGCATTAAAAAGAGGAAAAAACATCTGCACATTTTTTCCCAATTGCGAAGGTTCATCCTTCCTTCGAGGGATCGAACCTGGCAACTTTGGTTTACTGTTTCCGAAGATACCCGAAGTTGGACTAAGAGAATTTTCAGCTCTAAACATCCTAGTCAATGCGGTCAGCCTTCTTGGAATAGGCTGTACATTCAAGATGACTTCCAACAGCCAATCGCGTACTAAAAATGCGTACTAAAATTTTTTGTGGAATTTATGCTAAAAGTCTATTTCTACTTTGGTTCGAAATAAGGAGAAATGCATCATGCAAGGATGGAGCAAAACAAGTTTTCAAAACCATTCAGCTATCTCGTTACTTGATAAAAAAATCTTTGGTAAATTGATAAAAAAAAATTGTGAATTTTATTTTATGAGCCAGTCTAGTAATTTTTGACTTCGGCCAGTCACGATTCGGCCATATACACCTAGTTAAAATCCACAAACATCCATGCGACTGGCAGCATTCGAACCCTTCGATCTCGTTACTTGAATCCCGAACAAAAAATTTATAGTTGATCCAGAGAAACGCTTATTTTAGTAATCTCGAAAACACCCTTCCTACTATGGTAGCAAAACATATAACCACACTATAACGAGAATATTAAAAGTAAAAGAAAATTTTTAATGCAGAAATCAGAAAATAACGAATTCCTACTTTAAATTCAATGCATCGGAATACTGGGAAATAATCAATTGGCAAAAATGCGAATTGGCTACACTACCTATTTTAGCCGACAAATCAGACGTGGAACTCAGATCATTGATTATCAAAAATGCAGAAATTCCTCATTTTGATGTTCCCGTGTTACGCTCGGGCTGTTGTAAAATACATTAAGCTAGTGGCTGAAGCTTCGTTCAGCGTAATTGGTTCTGAAGAGAGGAACCGCTTTATTTGTGCACAATTGAGTGCACGCTAAGTTATGCCCCGCTTCAACACCAACATTATTAAACTTTGAGTAAGGTTTGGATGGGAACGGAAGAGCTCGATTCAGCAGCCACCTCCACGTGGTGAGTTCTCGGTTGATTTACTTGAAATTATGCAAGGAGCTGCTGCGAGAAAGAAAAAGGTTATAAAGTGTAATGATATGATTTTTAACAACGTTATTTTTATTGGCTATTTTTGTCGAGCGGTAGAGGGCTGACATCTAATTGAAATGAAATTTTACACAAATATTTTAGCACTAAAGTGGATAATTTTTATCTGTATTATATTAAGAAATTTCTGAAAAAGTAAGATAAGCCCATTTTTCGCTCCACCCTAATATGGAGTGATATCTCTGGAGCGTGCTCACCGCACAGGAGGTACATTTAGATTTTTTACTTATACACATAAAGGTGTTTTTGTGGGGCAGAAAAAATGTACAAGGCGAAGTGATCAAATATCTGTGCACTTAAATATTCCTCACCCTAATAAAAACACAACTAAATGAAGTAAAAAATTATTTAAGAACAAGTATTAAAAGACTGTCAAACTGGCGCAACTGGAAATAATAGTTGAAAAATAAGTCTTTTATTTAAAAACGGTGGCGTTATTTACATAACACTTTCACGATTGTTGGTCTTTCCTCTTATCTACCCATCACTTCCCACATAGCAAAATGACGTCCCAGGGATATCTGACGGATCTCCTGGCAGGATATCGGGACGTCCGTAGGACATCTTGTTTAAGTTCCGTTTACATCCATGGGATGTATAGTTATAATTAATCCTTCGTATAACTATAAGATGGCATATCCTTCGTATAGTTATAATTAATTAAATATTTTATATTTAGGGGGCCCGCCTTACCACCCCTGCCTCTTTGCATGCTTTGCACAAGTTAAGTCGTGCACTTTCTGGGTCGTGCAGCACGTACGTCTTAGTACTTCTCAGCTTGGGGCAGGCTTGTCCCTAGAGATTGTTGGATTGCCGGAGTTCCGGCATTCCAAGGATCTCCTGCGTTCCACCTGTTCAAGACAGTTGGTGTTGCGGGACGGACTTTTGACCAGGCGTCCAGAATGTTCTCCTGGTCTATGTTCCTAGTTGTTAGAACATTTGCATGGGGGATCCCTACCTACTATTATATGCTTTATTTTATAGAAAAAACACATACAATACAGATAAGACGACACAGGGCAAATACAGGACAACACAACACATAGCTTGAGCAGGGCTTCTTCTTCTTTTCAGCATCTCCCTGTAACGAGATTAAGAAAGATTAATTGTTGCTTCCTTGGAGTTGCGTTCTTCTTTCTGGATTACAGTTGTTGTCCCGTCACAGGGATGGCCTTCCAGTCTTCTCCTTGCTCGATCTCTTCTTGTTATGTTCCTCTAGATAAGAAGAGAAGCTGATCTTCTTCTTCATTGTTAGTCCTGCATCACTCACTGCTTCTGCAACACTTTTTCCTCTTCTCTTCATTCGTTAGTATTCACTATACCACACTCATCCATCACTCACGGGTAGTATATATCATTCAACCGTTGGTTGCGGTTTCCGCAGCCTTCAGTCAGTTTATCGACTTATATTTATTTCCACTAAGTAATAATAACAACACTCATCCCGGTTCCCTCCACCACTCACGCGCACTTTCACACTGTATATGAGTGTCTCTCACCGGTATTCCGGCAATTCACTCCGTATTGCTGGAGTTCCAGCAACATCACACTGTCGCGGGAGACCCGCTCGCGCGCGCAGACATTACGCTGTTGACTCCGGTAATGACTGTACACTTTCATACTGTTGGGATCTCACTACATCGCTCCGCGCCCCGAGGCGCGCCTCCCGGCCAAGAACCTTCTCTAGTAGAATAATGAAACTTTATTCGCCGTCTCCCGGAGGACCGCCACCAGTTCTGGAGTTCTCAGTACCTCTGTGACGGGTCTCTCCCCCAGGAGGGCTCTTTGTTCTCTGACTAGCTCTTCTGTCTCCCGGCATCTAAGAACAACGTGATCTGGGGACGCAACCACTCCACAGGCGCGGCACATATTGTCCTCAACTAAGTTTAGGTCTTTCAGTCTCTGTCTATAAGGACCATGACCGGTGACGAAATGGAGCAACCCTCCTTCTATCTCCAGATGCATCTCTGTCCTCTCAGCCACGTCCGGGAAAATGCTGAAAAGTCTTCTTGCCTTCGATGATTCCTCCCAGAATATTTGCCACGCACTGGTCAGTATTTCTTGGATTTCTCTTCTACTTCCTGCTGTTTGGTGAAGAATGTCTATGATCTTCTCTTCGTTTCCTTTCTTGAGCCAGTACGCGGCTCCCATTCTTTTAACTTGAAGGTGCATGGGCATGGTCGCGGTCACCACCTGGAGTGCCTCCACCGGAGTAGTTCTGTAGGCTCCAGTAAGACGGAGCAATATTTGTCGTTGAGATCTATTTATAATCCGCCGTTCTCTTACGTCGTCCATCCAGTGGCACCAGGCACTGGCGGCGTATCCGACTACAGACCAGTTTATGACATCATGGTACATTTTTATTACTTTCAAGGGTATCCTGTAATCATTGGTTGCAATGTTAACTATTTTATGCGACATTTTGATGGCCTTGTTCTTTACTGCGGTTACATGCGTCCTAAAATTTAACTTTTCATCTAGAATGATGCCAAGATATTTAAATTCTTTTTGTCTTTTAATTGATTTTTTATTAATTTTTATTAGTGGTCCCCTATTGAAATTTAAGTTGCCTTTAAACAAGACATACTTGGTCTTTTCCGCCGATATTGTGAGTTTGTTGTTCTAGCACCATGATGTCATTCTTCCTATAATTTGGTTAGCTTTATCTTGTAGTTCGTTCCTGCTATTTCCTTTTATTACGACTGCCAGATCGTCCGCGTATCCCACAACCCTTTCCACCTGTTCCAATCCGTCCAGCATTTCCAGACATGGCTGAAATATCATGTCCCATATTATTGGCCCGAGTACAGATCCCTGCGGGCAACCTTTTGTTGGTGTTTTCCTCATGACGCCATCAGCTGTATTTATCTGTATTGTTCTGTCCTGAAAGTAGTTTTTGACTGTTTTCCAAACAGCGGGATGGACCTCAATATTTTTCAACTCCGTTAACACTGATGGCCACCATACGTTATCGAAAGCACCTGTAATGTGAAAGAAGATTCCCATTACGTATTTGCAGTTCTCTTGTTTAAGTGTATTAATTGTTCCGCATATCTCATTCACTGCGTCCTCGGTCGACTTGCCTTGACGGAAACCATACTGTAATCTACAATGTTGGAGATTGTTTCTTCTGTCGTTGATTCTTCTAAGTATCATTTTCTCGAAGATCTTACTTATCACATTTAGCAGGCATATAGGCCTGTACGACTTCGGGCTCGTTTTCGGTTTGTCTTCTCCTTTTAACAGTATGATGAGATTCGCTTTTTTCCATACTTTTGTTAACCTTCCCTGACTCAAGCATTCATTATATAACTTGGTTAAATATGGTGTCCAAAAATCTGATAAAGATTTGTATATTTTGTTCTTAATCCCGTCTGGTCCCGGTGCTTTGTTGGATTTGAGGGTCTTGATTGCAGCCGTCACTTCTTCATTTGTTATTAATGGCAATTCTTGATTCTCGTCGACATTTGGGATATGCCCTGTTACTTGTCTGATCCGTATATTTTCTTCGTTATCCTCATCCTCGTTGTCGTTCAGAAATAATTTGGAGAAAATGAGTTCCACTGTTTCTAGCCAATTGGTTGTAAAAGATCCATCTTCTTTCTTTAGTGTGTTCATTACTCCCTTCGTTTTGATTTTTTGCATGACTATTTTGTAGGGCATGCCCCAGATATCCTTGCTTAAGTTCTCGTCCACGAACCTTCTCCAAGTTTTCTTTTTTGTTTCAGAAAGTTCGTTCTCATATTGTTGTTTAATTTGTCTGTATTTGTTCAGGCGTTGTGATCTAAGTTCGTGGTCCCCGGCTGCCCTGTAACTTTTCCTGTGCGCTTTTAGTTTTCGTTTTAAATTTTCCAATTTTTGGGTCCAGATGTTTTTTTTCTCTTTTTGACTTGGCTTATTTTAGGTGCTACTTTTTTAATTGAATCTTGCGTGGCTTTTTCTATTTTTTAGGCCAGCTCATCCAAATTTATATTTTTCTCAATTTGTGGTAGGTCCAATTTGTCCACTAGTTTTGTGAAGTTTAATCTTTTGATACTATAGTTTAGATCATCAGGTTCATTTATGTCATTATTATTGTCGTCCAACATAAAATTTATCTTAAAGCTGATGACGCTGTGCTGACTCGTAGTCGCGTGCTCGATCACATTCCATTCCTGTATATTTCTATAAAGATTTCCTCTGGTTAAAGTTATATCAATATTACTCTCCGCACCAGCCTTGCCCTGAAACGTGGATGGTTGATTCTCCTCTTTGTGTATGATTAGATGATATTGGTTGATGATGTCTTCATACTTTTCAACGTTTTCATCTGTTCTCGGGCAGTGCCAGAGCGGAGACTTGGCATTAAAATCCCCCAAAATTAGTAAATTACTCCTATAAAACCCGTCCAGAATTGCCTCTAGTTTATCTACAAAAACATCCGCTGGGATGGAGAACTGGCAGTAGAGATTTGCTATTGTAATCTGATTTTTCCCAAGTTTAAGGCTAAAAGTCTGGATCCATTTACATGTATATCTAGAATACACCAGTGCTTCAATCTTCCTGTTGAATATAACTACTGCGACCATAGGATTCGGGTCGTCCGGTAGCAATACCATGGCGTCGGTCGGCATGCCCATAATCTTTCCCTTATTAACATAGGGCTCTTGGATGCATGCCACGTCCACTTTTTCCTTCTCACAATATAGCCTTAGTTCTTGTGTGGCTAATTTTGATTTGTTCAAGTTAACCTGGACGAATTTGAACGAATTATGGTTGTCTTAAGTGGACGTAACATGCCG
>JAGDQP010028654.1:0-23981 GCA_022664845.1 Lepisma saccharinum | reverse complement strand
GTTTCTTACTATATTTGCTAAATCTAAAATTGGCAATTTTTCTCTGATAAACTTCTTCCTCTTTTGTTTTGTGTTTTAGCAATTTACATCTAATTTCTTTCAACGTACTGCATTTTTGCTGATTGTGAAAAAATTAAAACTATATTGTTTTACTATGAAGCATTTTAAACGAAGCTGATGAATGTTGATTCAATAGTTGTGGAATATTATTGAGAAACTGTTGTTGCTATGCTCTTACCTTTCTTAAAAATTGCCTTTTCAATTATAAGAATAGGAGATTCAAATGCGAGAGTGAAGATTGTGGATAGCAATAGAGTAAGTACCAAAACTCCGACGAAAGCTTCAACCTACAAAAAGAGAAATAATAAAGTAATAAGTATGTAGTACAAAGAATCATCACACTAAACATGCCAAACACTTACAGGGTTAGTAAAGTGTCCTTTTACCCACACACAGTATATTTCCCCGGTTTGTTTATATAAGTAGATGAAACGGCACAAAAAAAATTTACTTACACGGTCCAGATTATTAATTATTTATTAATCAGGATAGTCATTAAACTTAATAGTATTAAGAATACTCTTGTTGTATCTAAATAGGAGAATAGTTTACTAATATGCTGCTCATGGTAATGTTTGAGGAAACGTGTATGAGTTCTTCAAAGTGCCTGAATGCGTGGACAATCTACCGCAGCATGTAACACTCAGAATCTCATCCGAGCCGGCCAATGAATTAGGTAGTGCCTGCCTCAAGGAACATAATTACAATTATAGTTCGTGTTGTATTTAAAAAGAAATTAGAAATGCAAAGCATAGTACATTGTATGATATTGCGTTACACTTAACCAATAACATTCTTTAAACTTACTCATTCTTTCTTGCAAGCAACTGCCGCCAATTTTCAACATCACGATACATCTGTGCCGGCCGAGCGGTCTGCTGCGGTAGGCCATCGCCTCGAAGGTCCCAGGTTTGAGTCCAGACAGGGGCATGGGTGTGGATTTTAGCAGTTAAAGGCGAATCGTGACGGGCCGAGTCCAAATTTACTAGACAGGCTCATTCATATAAAAATAAAATTTACCAAAGTTTTACGAGACATTTGTTTAGCTACTTTTCCGTTATGAGCCAAGTGGCATAATTAAGTCTTTGACCATATGTTTAATATACCTGATCTCCCAGCAATATTAATACTTTTGATTCTGAGAATATGATGCGCTGTTTGGGAAATTTTACGAATTCAAGTGCTTACCTTGATAAGAATGATAGTAGAAATAAATGAAATTATTAGGAACTGATCTAGACATAGCTTCTTGATCGTAAGAATTATGACCTACTCCTATAGTGTGGATTACATTTAATAACTCACCATTGCAGTCGTGATAGACTTTGATTACAAGACTGAGATTGCACTCTACTTACTTTCTTTCAAACATATTGAGTTCTATAATTGTATTGCCTTGGTTTAATATTAACGAACTCACAATATATCAAAATGACAACGTTCATAATAATTATGAAAGTATGTGCTGCTGTCAATAAAATTTATTTTCCATTCGTTTGATCATACTTTGACTAACTAACCAACAATAAAACATTTTCAGTAGTATAATCCCCAGAAACTTATTTCGACTCACCATTCTTCCTTCAATGTAATAGTCTGATGTCCTTATGATCGAAGCCATGTAATTAATTACAAGACTGTGCGTGAGGTAGGCACAGTATGTTAGTCTGCTTAATGGTTGGAAAGGTTTCCAAGACAGAAACGCATTCACGAGTCCTGAAAAGAAAAAGTGGGATTTTTGGAGTGTGTTTGAAAATAGGTTTCTCCAAAGAATATAGCAGCAATTTCGCTGCATGTACTTGTTAAATATTGTTAACATAATGTCAGGACCTTTTATGTCATATATGGGTTGTAAAATGTTAATATCAGATGATTTTTACCCCCCAGTCTCATGCTTACAAAATAAATCTTATTTAAGCTTATTAAACTTGTGTGTTGCCTAATAGATTCTCATACCTTCCAATAAATATATTTAATAGGTATTATTAAGAAGCGTTGGCAGAGTTCTCTTACCTCCGTATCCTTTGACACAGGCAAATATAACCCAACCAACTCCAATGGCCCAGGCAAATCTATGAAGACTCGAATAGAAGGCAGCTTCTACAGCGTTGTATTTGTGATCAGGTTGATAGTAGATGGCTAACGAGTAAAGAACAGTGAGGCAGACTGTCGCGGAAACTATCCATCCGAGAAGAACGAACATCTGTAATAAAGAATTTCTTTTGTAAACTAGGGAAAATGTACAATCGAATTGTAGCAAGAGTGGTACTTAGTATTTATTGCTTTTTCGCCTACATCAGGTCAATACGTAGAAGTTGGCGCGGGTTACGAAACATTTTTTCAGTCCAAATAGACCTCCTACGGCTGTACTAATAACGTAAGCCATAATCATAACATTATCTGCTCCTATTCTTGGCAAAACATCTCAACGGAAGATGACATTTTCAGACTCGTGCCAGTGTACGACGCTTACAAGTCCCAGGAAGATTAGAGTAACCCAATGTGAATTGTGGAAAGGGCATGCAAACGTTCACGAAATATGCCATACGTGAAATGAACAAATTGGTAAATAGACATTTTAAAATCATAAATACCTTCATATGTTATTGATAAGAGCACAGATGTCGTTTGTAAAATGAAGAGTTTGCAAATAAAAAAAGAAGGATTTATTTTATAGTGTTTGGCGCCAAATTCAAATTTAACTAAATGTTGAATATTTTACTGTTTCTCACAAGGGAATCGGCAGCGAGCACTAGGGAAGCATGGCGGCATACCATTATTTAGATAATTTAATTAATTGGATTTAGTTAATTTAAGAAGCTATTTTGAAACATTACCAAACATGTAAGTGACCAATCGACCATTAACTGACAAGTTACTTCCACTGTTGACTAATGCTTTGGCATAAAGATTACAACTGTTGTGATTAATTATGCGAGTTTCTGCCACGTATGTGCTGTCCTCATTGTACAAATACGTGTTGTTTCAATCACTCTGAAGAAAATATAGGCATATGTGTTACCTTGTGAAAACCTTTTGTTTCTCTAACATTCCACTTGTTTTTACAAAGAACATCATTTTCTTCAAGTATAATAATCATATTATGGTACTTTATACGCCTTTTGTTCAATTAATGTTCCATCGCTAATATATTTTCCTTACATCAATAGCACATTAGTAACAATTGGGATTTCTATAATTTTCTGTAGGTTTTTGGTGGCACAAATTCAGGATTCTTCTGTATTTATGATCTTTCTTGAATACGTTGAATCCCATTACCCGACTTTGTTGACACGAAGTGAGGTTTCTTTGTTACCTTCCAAGAACTGATGTTTTCAATAAAGCGAAATATCCTGTAGTTACAGATAACTCTAAAGAACTAAGCCTGATACATGCGTATTAGCCAACATTTATGGAATTGCTGCCTAATATCATGTAGAACACTTATTGCCTGGTGAAATGAATCAAGTTGATGTGGCGTCAATGCTGCATTTTGACGGTAGACGTCTGAGGAAACATTTAGACAGGAAAAACTTTCCATAATTTTCTGGTATTTCACAGTGAATAATCTTGTTAAAGGATGGACTTTTATATCATTTTCTACAACGGCTCCGCTATTTTAACATATCCTGCAAACATGTATTTCTCACCATTCTACGGAACTATCCGGAATGTTCCTTCAACCAATTTTGGTCAATTGATGAGTAATTAGAGCATGTTTCGTCTTTATGAAACATCACGTTTTTGTGTGAATAGATGCGGTTCAGTAAGGTCTTCAATTTGTTATCGAGCTCAACACGTAGCACTCACCCTTCAATGATTTGCTTAGAAGCACCGTCAAACCCAATCCACGCCACGGGAAGACAGATCACATCAGCATTAAACCCAGCCGTAGCCTTCACTGTGGCTTCTTCACAACTTAAGTTCATAGTTTCATGGGCTCTACGCTACATCCGAACCCTGCAACAGCAGCCCAAAGCAACTGGTCTAACCACACTACATTTGCCGCTCCGCCACAATTCAATAACTGCATTCTGGAGCCCAAGTGACGATGGTAATACTTAATAATTTGCATAGTACTCTCTTACGACTTCTGTAACGTAAGATAACTTCTTCGTTTCCCGTGTTCTGACAATTTCAGTTAACCTTGGAAGACATAGAATTCCTTCCACAGATAATATTATATTTTAATGTTTTGTGCGAATATGTACCGACCGCATTACTCATGTTGTCTGGAAGTCAGTCAGTCAGACAGTATCTCCATGATTGTGGATGAGAATGCGGACTGTGGCACGGACATTATTGTGGTTTTTACGATGTAATGATAATAACTGTATTTATGTACCTTGGGAATTCTGATCTTCGTGTTTCTCTTCTTGTATAGAAAATATCCAAGCGCTGCACCCACAAAGTACGGCGCTCCTCTGCAGTACGCTGTGGAGTAAACGTGACTCATATAATCCAACATTCCGGGATCTCTGAAAGAAAGTCAATATATGTATTGAAGTTAATATTTGTGAACCCTTAAGAGAGGACTAAAATTTTATTCTTGCTTGTGGTAAATGAGAACAGCATTTCTGATTGTGATTAATGAAATATTCTGTTTTTATTGTTATTCTTAATAAAACAATTCTAATTTCCATCCATTTATATTGGTTAATTACTATTAAGTCACAATTGTAAGTTTGATGTGCTTTTTAGATTTCATAGCTTCATTTGCTTTGGAATGAGTGAATTGTTATTAACGTCCTGAAAGAGCTGATGAGCTTCTAAGGACGGGACTTACCGTTTTTCGCAAAGTGGACTGTGAACCGATGCGTTCAATGGACGCCGGAGGGATTTGAACCCCCTGACAATTTGATTTGGATAAGAGTTTTCTAATGGTATGCTTGATCTATTTGGTTGTAACAAAGTGCTCAAATTTAGTGATTATATTTAAGACAGGCATTATATTCAAGACTACTACCCCTTAAGTGCTGTGTCAAATATACTACAACAATCCGTGGACTGGCCATATAGTATCGCTGTGGTACACTCCAACAGATAATTTGTGAACGAGATAGTGCCGTGCAAGCACCACACATTAATGTGCATACTGTGTTAGCAGAACCGTGGTCTCTGTTTTGAAAGGTAACTGAACTCGATAATGTCGCCGTTTGAGCAAGTTCTACTACAATTTAGGCAGATCCTCTAGCGAAACGTTTCAGATGAACACATTAGTATACGTCCTTGGGTAACAGTGCTCTGTTTATGTAGAAACAACGTTTTGTGCAGGAGATAGTTTGGGGGATGATGAGCATCTTGGTCCACAAGATACGTCCAAACTGGATGGAATACGTCAAGCATTTTGCAAGTAGTTTTGACTAATTTTGGCAATCTTGACGTTAGCCCTTTGCATAAACTACGACATTCTCGAGTTCTGCCTCTCACATTCAACTACTCTTCACAGTAGAGGTCGTGGTCTTACTTGCACTGTATGCACGCAGCTAGCTCTTGCTGGAATAAGAGAACTAACACAGCAAACTCTCGTGACGCAACGTATCGGCTGCAGTGCACAACAGTGACCGATAAGGCTATTCCATTATCTTAATGTCCGTACGTGCAGGACGATCGAAGAACTTATTACGTAGAAATAAACATTATAAAGATAACTTAAACTGTTAGCTCGTGCAAAGTTCTATGATACAGCTTCAAACAAGACATGGCATTGTGTTGGCACTGAGTGATTAGAGTGTCGAAGAGTGTATACTATCTTTTGTGAACTGACGCACTCGTACTGTGCTTACATTTATACCTGAGTGTAATTCGATTTAGTCTTATTTCGAAGTCATGTCCTTCATTTGGAAATAACTGTGTTCTAAATAAAGACTGCCAAAGTGTGTAGTGACAACACTGTATCAAACATTAAGTGTGTAATTCGTTGCCTGAAGTTGTTTGAGAACAAGTCAAGGAAGGTGTACATGATCGTAGTTTAAACTGAAACCTCCATTGTTGTACAAAACCCTTAAGTAGGCAGTAAGAGTTTTTCTTATTGAAAGGTAAAACTGAATTACTAAAAAAATTTCAAAAAGTACTTACGTGCTGATCGTTAGTGTCCATGGAAAATCATTGACTACAGTTAATGAGAAGGTAGCAACTATCGAGGTAATCGTGAGACAGGCAAGAATCCCAAATCCTATGACTGGCCATTTCCACAGAGTGTATAAGAACACAGGCGAGATCCAGAACAGTTGCATATCAGCTTGTAAGTACCACGACTGACCAACACACTGTAGAAATAAAGAAAGTGTTAAATACGATAACGAAATAAAAAGGTATTACTATAGTGAGTCATTTACAATGAAACTTACTTCCAGTGTTTTATGGGTGACCATTTCTTCGTGTTACATAAACATTGTAAAATAAAATATCTCCAAAACCATCTTAAAACCACACCTTACCCAAAGCGACTATAAACGTAAGATCCTTCAGTTGTGTAGAAGAGTCCCTTACGGATGATATGATTGCTGTATTATTACTGGGTGGCGACCAGGCAGCTATGCGTTCTGAGGTATTAGGTCAACGACTCGAGGTCAAGAAATCCCACCAGGGGCATAAATGCTTATTTATTTTAACTAGCAGGGAATTCACATTATAATCATGTCAGGCCGAAGTCGTAAAGTTATTAGAATGATCCATATAAATTAAACTTTATCGAAATTTTTAATACTAGGAGCTAAAATTACGACACTTAATAAAAATTACACTATTATAAAATTTTGTTATGTCATTGTCTATGCAATAACCCATGTTTGTCAGTTAAATTGCAAACTCTTTATGCTCTCTAATTTGTCCTCCACAGTGCTACGGTTGACACTACTATAGTTGCTACAATTTGTACAATTACATTCAATACTTACCAAGTTGTTCCAAAGATTTTACGAAAATTTAAGTGTGTATATTCCAATCCTTTGTACTACGTGTTTTTCATAGTTTTTTCACCAAAATTAATGCCATAATTAACATTTCAATAACCCAAATCCTAACAAATATATCAGAAATTTATTAGCAGGTAGTTACACTCGTTTCTGCTTTAAAGTGCCAGAGAAGCAACAATAGTTTCGCTACGAAAACATGGAACTTTTAAGTTTTTGGACAGAAACTATGTAGTAACGATTGATGTATTCAGTGTTAATTTATCAGAAAATGTCCCGTCCATCTTTGCGATCACTGAACAAGATAAACTGAATCAGACCAACACCCAGATGCAACAAACAATTTCTGAACTGTCTTCCTCTCTCTCCCGACCTTAAATGGCTTATATTGCTCATCATGTTCTTCGCAGATATGAAGTTTTACGCTATGTGAAACTCGATATAGGAATCTGTCCTTTTCAAAATTATTTGTAACAAAGTTCTGTTCCCACGGGGATCGACAGCAGAAGGTACCCAGTAAGAACAGTCCTACTATCAACGTATTGATAGAATTACTATTGCTATTGGCTAACCTATGTTGCCGCATGTACTAGCAAGTCGTAACTATGCCCGTGACAACATAGATTTAGGGAACTTTGGTTCAGATCGGGATAGCATGGGCAGTTGATGTTGGGCAGAAATTCTCAAAGGCATACTTTGAAGAAATCATTCCGTTGCTGGCTTCGTGTGATTAAGGATGGAATTGTTCAAAGCCACGTCTGTACCAACTGAGCTACGCATACTTTGATGTAAAAAGATGGCTATTGAATATACGGGTATTGAATCAACGTAATTGAAATATCAAATTATATAGATCTAATGTTGATACACACGAAAAAAGGAAAGTTTACCAATTCGAACTCCATGTGTTTATTTCTTAACCTTGCTCGAACATAGCTTAAGATAATATACTTATTATGATGGCATTTTACGTTTTCCTAGAGCAGCGATTTCCAACGGCCAGTCCGGATAACTGTATAATTATTTCCGCGGTCGCCGTAAAGTAGTATATGTAATAATTTTTTGTCGATTTTGTCAGTTTAATAACTACATCATTCATACAGCGCAGATTAGTTGGTGGAGCTTCTGGGAGCGTTTTCAGCGATCGACCATCCTGATTGAGTTTTTTCTTCAGTCGCATCAAGCAAGTGGTGGGATAGTACCTTGAACCTAGGGCCTTCCCAGCCTGACGGACTAAAATAATTGTTTAAAATTCGAACACGTTCTTTCCACAAAATATGAAATGCGGAAATATGCGTGAAACTGGATACAAACAGCAAGCTGAAGAATTCTAAATCTAATCGTCACTGGATACAATGGCCCCACTCAGTTCGATTATTGATCAGGAGGTGAAAAGAGGCAACGAGCTGACAAAAAACTTCAATATTGTAAACATGTAGAAACCAAAATTACGAGATGTGCGATATACCTAAACAAGAAGGGCTGTTCTGCACACAGTGAGCTACCACTGTATTCATATGGCCAACAGAACTGGAAACTATTTAGTTGTTTTCGTTTACGTGCATTATTAAGCTAAAGAAATGTTTGACTTAATGTGTGAAGTAATTTCCGAACTAAAAACTGGAAAGCAACATTTCCTCTACTCCAGCTTTACCACACTGTAGAATTGTGGTGCAAGGCTGATGTTCGCGAACTCACAACTCTAAAGCAACATTTCCTCTAATCCAGCTTTACCACACTGTTGAATTATGCACAGTAGGCTGGCTGATATTCGCCTCTGAACCTGGCTCTTTTGTCACATTGATACTATTTGTTTAGGCTCTTTACAGTCTCTTAAAGTCACAGGTCATAGGATCTGACTCTTTGCTCCTATTGTTCGAGGATGGTAAAGCTAACAGACTTTATTCCGAGTACCATCCCGGGTGTGACTTGCTTGGACTGATTTCGAAAGACTATTTAGGATGGTCAGATTGAATGGGAAATACGAATATTGCTGTTGAAAATATTTATCGGTAGCCAGTGATGATAACAAATATACAACGCGGGTGAATTGTTACTAATGACTCAGGGTTCCTCAGTATTGCCAGTGAGAAATTTGCTTTTCGCGCACCTAGCGACTTTTGTAGCTACGACATCTCAGCTTTGTGATGGGTCTAATGAGAATAGCATGATGCTTTACTACGTTGATTATCAGAAACAGAATTTAAAAAAGTTAGAACAGCGATTCTACTAACAATAGCAAACGTTACGTCCTTTGATAGCATTTTAAGCACAAAAACATTATTTTTATAATATAGGCTGGTAACACTGAGAACTGCAGTGCTTAGGTTAAAGAAAATTCACAGTATATGTGTCGAAAAAGGTTTTTACCAAGTTTGGCACAGTTAAGTGTAAGTGATTGGAAGTACTGTAATTTGAATAATTGGTTATATTTTAAAAAGTGCAGACAACACTAAACTACTACAGTAATTAAGATTGTTTCGGCTCTGGTTATACATACCATTATTCGCTATTGTGTTTCGCCCTTCTTCATAGAAAAACGCTTAATTCAAACTATTAGCGAATTTAGATGTAAGTAGTCGGGAGGACAAGAGCCCCTAGGTCCCCTCTCCTTAAGAAACTTACATCTGCACATAAACACAATTGTTCGCTATTACTTTTGTCCTTCCTATTAGAGAAACACTTCTTATCAACTATTGTTAATTTTTCGTGTACGTATACACGGGCTTCCTCGACACATTTCCTTTGTTCCTGCACGTACACTTTGACTACTTTTCGAACGACAGTTCATGCATGTTTCCACACTTTATGGTTCATAAGATATATTTTTAACATGCGCTGTTAACATTGCCAACGGGGTTAATGGGAATTGGTAACATCCCCAGTATGTTATTGTTCTGTCAAACAATGTTTATGCCAAGTTTGTTTCCGCTATGGCTAATATAATGGAAGCTAATATAATATGTTAAAGAAAAATAGGCTGGTAACACTGGTAAGTTGATTGTAGGCCCTCTAGTGTTTTTGTATTGTGTCAAATAAAGTTCATGCCAAATTTGGCGCAGATAGGTATCACTGAGTGGAAGCAATTTGAATTATGAATTATTTTAGAAAATGAGCTGGCAACACTGAACCACTGCACCAATGAGGACGGTTCCATGGGCCCTAAGCTAGTTTAGTCGACCTTTCCAACGATATCTGAAGAATTTTTCTACACTTTGTAGTTCCTGATATTAAATTTCTGGACAGGGACAGACAGAATGAGCGGGATTATAAGGTTCCTTTAGCTATAGCTTCGCCATCAAGGGACCTAAAACGTCGAGAAATGTAATACCGGGCTCATTTAATTATAATTCAGATGTTGTAAGAGCGTATGCAGATCAGCTTTTCAGTTATTACAGAACGTCAGTGCAAGCAATTTATGAACTATTGAACATTGTGAACCATCGTATATTAAAATATGAATACCACCAAATTATTATTATTATTAGCTTTCTATTTTCAAATCACGAAAACGAGCAACCGTAGCTCAGTTGGTCGAGCGTCCGCTTGGTATTTGGCAGGTTGATACTAGCGGGCAAACATTCTGACTGAGTTTTTTCCAGGGATTTTCCTCAGGAACACAAGACAATTAATGTCCTTCAACTTAGCCTTTGGTCGACACCTTCAGCTACCGTATTCCGACTTGATCCATAGGTGCTTGAATACCATAAATATATTTAATTCTATCCAATTCAATTCAATACGAAAGTACAAGCTACTTATTAGGAGGGGGTGAGTCAGCACAATCAAAAAATATTGAAGAACACTCTTCGTGTTTAAAAATGTGAAGAAATTATAAAATTATAAATTACAATGCCTATTTCTTACATTTGCATCCATTTTTTAATTTACTAATGGCCTTCAAGCATCTAAGGTTGAAACACGGATAGGGAAGGAGATAGAATCAGGGTAGGTGTTGACCAGCGACGAAGTTTAAGATACTATCCCGATCTTTGTTTGGTGTGACTACGGATGGTCGTCTCCCGAAATGAACACACGACTTCCGAATGCTAACCCAACGCAATACCCGTGATCTACGGATGGTCCATTTCTTCTTGAGTTAGCTCACTCCATTCGCGTATAGGGCTGCGGTGGATCAATGGTGTAGAACGCTCACTTCTGGCGTCTACAGGCTTGAAATCATGTGTTTCAAAAGAAATCGCCGTTGCTCAGCAACAGCCGCTCTGAAAATGAAACATATTCGTCCCACTTCTTTTCGTCGCTCGACGACAATCAGGCGGATATCAATCTGTGTTTCCTATTTTTAATTAAAAAAGTAGCAGCAACATAAGTCCTGTGTTGTGAGAGTTAGATTGTGAGAGCCCTTAAAGAACTTATAATGTACTATGGAAGGGACGAAATCCGGAGGGGGTGGTGGTGGCTTGGAATCAGTTTTAAACAGAATATGACACGCACAGTACACCGAAATTCTAGTGAAATTCTAGTATTGCAAGATTAAACTATAATGAACGATCGTCTTGGCCATACATGCCTAAACACCATAAATAAATACAAATTCAAATCATGAGATTGATTCATTAACTTCAGAATTATTTGCAAAAAGACACAATTGTCATGTCAGCTGGACAGACAGCGAATTGCTTGCGAATAGAAAGTAATAAGGCAATACGATTATGAGGTTAGAATTAAGGTTATCAGTTAGGTTGGTAAGTAGTCACCCTTTACTCAGCTTAGTATGTTAAAGGTAAGTATGATAATTAGTTTTGATTGTATAGAAAATGAAGATCGTTATTCAGGCCAGAGATAACAAGATCTTTGCGCTTTGTTAGAAGTTCTTAATACAGTTACTTCTTGTTTCAAATGATAGAGTTTGCAGCAGTCTGCCATAACACCTGAAAACTAGTTTTTGCTTTAAAGAATGGTTGTTTCTCTATGTAAATAATAAAGAAAACGGCAAAGATATACTCACCTCTCCACCTGAAATATCTTGCATATATTTATAGTTGTTCATGTAAATTAGTGTTTTCCACCAGCTAGTAGCACAAGTATTTCGACGTCCTCCAGCTGATGATTCCCAAAGAGGACCAGAACCAATGTAATAATATAGAGTGGCATTAATTCCAACAACGATAGCTAGCGGTGGTGTTAATCTACGAAGAAAGAAGATTTATATTATTCCAATATGTAATTGATCACAAACAACATGAAATACTGTATTTTCTGCTGCATGTGTGTTTACACCTGTTGGCTTGTTCATAGCTAGCATATTGTTAAATGATGCCAGAGTTTTCAATAACGAAATTAATCAAGAAACGTTTTAAATTTATGTTTCTTTGTATACATCTTTGTTCATCTCTTAATAACGCCTTTCTTAACATCTTTTCCAATAGAAATGTACATAAAGTAGAACGTTCTCCGAGGAGTATTATTCCTAACTGGGAGTAAGTGATTATGTTAGGCTAAGGGCTCATTTTCAAGCCCGCTTGCGTTGCTTGCTTTTCTTGCGATTTGGGTGAATAACCAATTGAAACACGTGTTACAACACGTAATAAAACTACACCACGTGTTTCAATTGGCTACTCACCCTAATCTCAAACAACGCAAGCGGGCTTGAAAATGAGCCCTAAATTTTCCTTGCAGACGTTTGACGCGTACGTTGCTTGAAATTACTATAAGTAGCCAATATAAACTCGAGTTACACGTAGAACACGTATTTAAACACGAGTTTCAATTGGCTACTTACACAAATCGCAAGAAAAGCAAGTAACATACGCCTGTATTAAAAGCTAGCCTCAGTTTCTTCTGGTAAACGTGATGTGAATCGAGTATGATGGAAAAATACATCTAACCTGACTTTACATAACCTGTGTCTGTGAAAGTTGTAACATGTTGAAAGCGAGTATAACGAAGGGAATTCTAACCTGACTTTCTAACCTTTGTGCGTGAAATGCGTGATATGTTGAAAAATGCAAATGGAAGGAATCGGTAGCAATTATTGAAAAGTGAAAAGGAAAGTATGTATTCTTGTAAACACAAATGGGGGAAATGAACTTGGGTCCGCGTTTAGCAGCCCGACATGCTAGTTACTAAACCAACCCGTCTCCAACTTACCAACGTTTCGGAACGCGTAAGCCCTGCTTTTCTTGAAAGCGTGCGTTGCTTGCGATTTGGATAAGTAGCCAATTGAAACACGTAATACACGCAATAGGATACGTGTTTCAATTGGCTACTCATACAAATCGTAAACAAAGGAAGCAAAGCACGCTTGCAAGAAAAGCAACCCTAACAGTCATAGATGGGATTGTATTGGACAGTAGTGTCTCAATCATAGAGTTAGGAATATAAATAGAGGGAACCTTAGGCTGTTTTGTTGGAGAGGGGAATGAAGCCAAGAGACGGAAGGGACGAGGCATTTCGACCATATTGACTGACCCCATATTGCGAGTTCCTCTGTTCCGAGTACTGCCTCTCTGAGTTGCACTCATCCTCCTATTGAAAAGGCAATCCTCACAGTACTCGGTATTGAGGGACTCTAATGGGGCCACACAAGATGGCTTTTGATTAACGGGAATATGGCTTCATGTGACGTCATGTATGTTCTCTCTATTTTCTTCCTAACTCTATGCTCTCAATACAGAAAGCACTATTAATGTATATGTTTAAAGTCATTGTAATTAAAGTATTTAACAGCTGAGGAAGCTCCAGCGAGTTTGGCGAATTATTCTGGAAAATAAATATTTTTCTATAAACGGAGTGTTTTATTAAAGTATTCAGGAAGGTAGGATGAGCACCGTAAAGTTTAGGAACTTTATTTGAAAAAATCATACTTTCTTCTCTAGATTATTTGGCGTGAAATTGCAGTTGAGATTTATGTATTAAATAGCCCTTTGCTTATTTGAAGTTCCAGGAAAGATTTAACTGGGGACAGAAAATACTCTTCAATAGTTGGCACCAGTGATATCATTATGCATTTCGTTATCATTGTTTTAAGTCTCGAAAACCAAACAAGCGTCCAGTGCCAAAATATTAACTAGCACAATACACATGCCCTAATGACATCCGTCATTCATGGGACGTTCTGAACAGGTCCCATTGATGTCACAATGTTGCAGGGGATACTGGGACATACCCAGGATATCCGTAGGAAATCCTACCTGGATAATTCCGGCTTTGTGAGTAGAGGAGTATTCTGGAGATATCCTGGCAGGATGATCCCGAATGTGGTCGTATTGCGATATCCTGAGCTAATATGTAACGCTCGGAAACAGTCGATTGTTTCACGCAAGCACGCTTCGCGTTTGGCAACTGTTTACTGCACGTTTGTTCTAGACGGTTAATGCATCATTACTTCGGACGCATAGTTTAGAGGTAAGCATATGACAGTTCATATTGTTAAGTGCATGCAGATGTTTTAAGATAGGATATTGTGTATTTATTAATTTCACCTAGGTGAGCTCACTAAGCTGTAACTGTCATTACTCATTACCTTAGGCCTTTGTGATGAACATGCTTCATGCTGACCTCTCATTAAATGAAGTGGAAATAACTTCAAGTAAAAGCGAGAAAATTTTCTTGTAGCAACCTACACGGAAAGGTCAAGACACCTGCCGCACTACGCACATAATACACTACGCACACAATGCATTTTAAGTTTTTTTCCTACTTTCTACACTCTACTATTACATGCATTGCACATATTTTGGTTAGCTTTGTCTACGATTTATGTCAAACTATTTATCTTGCCATGAATATGAACTATTTATTTTTCCTTTCCATGCACCTACTACAGCCAGGTAGGTAGTCTCTGACAGGATAGATAAGTCAGGATAGATTTTTTTCATCATTACGTAGGCCTGCTACTGCCACAGGCTGTCATAAATTGCTATTCCACTTACGCGACAATCAAATTGTACGACCGTGATATTTACGTTCACTTTGTCTCCGATTTATGGAAAATTATTTTGTTCCGAACGTTATTTATGCAGGCTTAAAAAACTTTATATTTATATGGGCCAGTCTAGTAAATTAGGACTTCGGCCCGTCACGATTCGCCTTTAGCTGTTAAAATCCACACCCATGCCCCTGCCGGGACTCGAATCCGGGACCTTCGAGCCCATGGCCTACCACCGCAGAGCGCTCGGCCACCCGACCGGCTATTTATGCACCCATTACAGCCGATAAGGTTAGCGTATGACTTAGAAAAGTCAGGATAGATTTTTTTCTCTTGTTAGGATGGGTTAAATTATGTTATGCCTAATTTCTAACTTCTTGTGTAAAATTACTAGTGAAATTGTGGTTATTGGGTTACCAGTTCCAGTTCACCGCTAGAAGTACAAGTGTACTCTGTAACATTACTTGTAAAATTCAGTTCACCGTATTCACCAGGTATGTCATGGCGAATTTTGAACCCGCATCTAGTTTCTGCATTGTTCCGCAGTAGCTTACCATCTGGACCTTTTGGTATATTACGTAATTCTTCGATTGTTATCAAGTGCTATCTTTTTATAAGAAAAGTGTTGCCAGTATACTACACCACGGATGTAATGTCCACGAAGATGGTACTCTGAGGTCGTTTTTTCTACAAATATTTTTTTTCTGTGTTCTGAAAACGGTGGATAAAATGCTACGTCTAAACTCACTTCAGGATTATTTTCTGCAATTAATGATGTTTTCTTGTGGATGGATAGAGGATGATTTTATTGTAGACGGGACTGAGATGAGTTTGGCGCAGCCTTTGTCCTTTCTTTCATTATTTAACAATAATAGAAAGGTATTTTACGGAACTGGGATGCTCTGGGTCTATCAAATTCAAGAAATTGTGTACTAATAGATATATCTCTAACACCGTTAAAAGTAAAGAAGTTATGCGTATTTTCTAATATGAATGATTTTCTTCGAGAGTTTTCTCAGCTGGAGTTAGTATGTTCCTTTGTAATTTATAAAAGCACGATGGTAGAATTTGAAGATGCAAATATGATATTATATTTTGAGAACTAGGATCATATACTGTACAAGAGATAATTATTTGCGTCTATGATGTAAAACTAATTATAACTAAGCTTTCAACATGATAACTGCTTATCCCAGAGGAATAACGGAGATGCGTAATAAATAAAATCTACAGTTATTTCCTTCTTTCACCGCTCGCGGCGAAATTGGCTTGCAGTCTCACAACGCTACTAAACTTGTAATAAGAACTTATGCATATACATTGGAGTCTAAGAGACATTGTCTGTCACTGGCTGCATGTCTGATACAATAGAAAGCACTGTTTTATTATCCTGTAAGAAATGCAACTTACCTTATATACCTGTAGATATAAAATTGGAGGATGTCAATGATATTGAATCTTTTTGTCTTTTCAACTTCTTTCATGAAGACGTAGACCAGAAGCAAACCACTAAGAAGGAAGAAAGTGTCCACGGTGACCATTGCATTCAGAATTGGCATCTTTTTTGCATCTTGCAATACCTTAAGAAAGATGAAACATATCATGTAATATGAAACACTGGTACATGGGCACCATATTGGTAGACAGAACATGTCAAATGGATTTTGCTCAACCAATCGATGAGATGAGTAAACTAAGGGAGCAAATACATTTGGAACAAGAAAGATATTAAAAATGTGATACTAAAACCAGCCCCGATATTTTACTTTAGTCACAAACATCATATTAAAGAAAAGAGCTATCGGAGAATGTATTACTGGCTGATTCGTTAACATTTCTAAGAGAAAATACAGATGAAAATAAGTGAATGAAAGAACGAACTTATCTGAATAGGTAACGGTATGGAAAAGAACAATTTATTTGATATGTGTATGCAATAATATATTAATTTATTACATAGTATAGCATGCACTAACGTTTAACATTGAGTAGGCATTCACAAAAGGTCCTGAAATTAAGGCCAGATATTTGTGTCCAAGAACCACCCACGCCATACTGAAGAATCTGATTCCGTTAAGGCAACCCAAGGTGTCTGCAGATGACGTTGTACTGAAGAGCCGCTTCCCGTTGGAATAGAACGAAAAGGCAACAAGTAAATTATGTCTTCCATCTGCAAGTAGATTATTAACCATATTACAGAAAACCTGCCGGTAAAATATTATTATTATTAGATACACTTTGCTCTAAAGAATACGAATAACTTATTCTGGTAACTGTTACTGGTGTAACTGCTTCTGATACTATGTGTGCAGATGTTGAGGATACAATCACTGTTGTATTATTAAGAGCATGGTATTTAATTCAACATTGAATCGACAGACTAAATACATTTAAATTAACACAAGAGAATCAATATAAAATTTCATTTGAAGTAAACCATACCTTTGTGTCGGGTTTCCATAGAATTTATTAATAGTGCTTCAAGACCTATTCGTTCCTTGGATATCAACAAAATTATCCGGGAACTTTTCGTTTAACCTTCAGATACCTATTGAGGGTTAAAATTATGATATTGATACTAAGAGAAAGTAAAAATTTAGATATATTTTTTACATGTATTATCCTGCACACTACGCATTTTCCTGCAAAATCAAAGTTATAATTAAAATACAGTACATATGAAGTATTTATATCCCATTGCTGTTTTCTTTCAGTTACATTCCAACAAATTGACAGTTACAACATATGTGGAACAGACAAACTGATGGTTGTTGCTAAATGTGTATCTCTGAACACACAAATCTCCGTCAGATCTCTTTTACGAGATATCTTACATAGTACGTGTAAAATGTGCATTAGTGGAACTATTCTGCGTGATATCAGTGTCATATAAAGATTGGCATATTTCTAATGTTTAAATTTAGAGAACTGCTCATTTATTTCTTGTGTAAGTTTGATATTTACAGTTAATTTTCTTTAAATCAGTCGTCCCATTGCAAAGAGGGCTGATTTGCCCTCCCGTTGGTGCAGGGCCAATAGAATGTTAGCAACATTGTTAATTTATTAATTGTAGTTGTAGTGCCACTATTCATCTCAGCGAGTCCGAACCCTATGGATTTTAAAATATGTCTTTTTCGATTATTTTTACATGTCACTCCTTTCTATACCTAAACCTATCATATCCATGCCAATTGGGGCTGAACTTGGACTTAAACGGTATCAGGAGTGTCGTTATACATCTCAGTGACCCCAGAAGGTATCGACTCGACACTAATGTCGGTCGTTTTTCATAATTTTTACATGTCACTCTCTACTCAGCCCCTACCCCTACACTGCATAGCTGTACCTTTGAATAATGGATACACAATGCGAATTTGTACCCACTTTTTCTTAGAATCAGTGACGGGCACAGAGGTTCATATTTTACCATCATTTTTCTATTACTCTGTTCCCTTCCAAGAACTGGGAGGCAAAAAAAAACGCCCCTCTAAACCCAACCCTTTGTTCTCCACTACCTCTAAAAAGTTGTGGGTACAAATTTTGTACCCAATATCGAAAGGTACAGTTTTTGCAGTATAGAGATGCTAGAGGTGTCTTACCCCTACAGTATTTCATTCAGATTGTAAGTGATATGTGTACGAAGTTTAGTTGAAATTGCTCCGGGCGTTCCAGAGTTATGCTTGAACATACATACATATACAGTAAGTACATACAGTGTTCAATTTGCAAGAAACGGGGTGCCGGAGATTTTCCCTGGTGCGTGAGGATTTCATCACCGGTTGTTGATTGCGAATATCATCTCAACAAGGGCTAAAAATCTTTGTACTTCTACCCAAGCAGCTAGTATGTTAAAACTTACCATCAACGACTAGTCTTAGGACCGCCCCCTTATATTTATAACCAATCAAACACTGAGTACTATTCATAATTTATACTGCCAATAGTCAACATCAAAGAGAAAACGCAATCAAACTTATAATGGGGAAATGGTTAGAGCAAAAAAAAAAAAAAAAAAAAAACTAACAGGAGTATTATAAGAGCGAAGAGGCATCATTGGAATATTATAAGAGCGATATATCTTGTCACTGGTCATTCTGTCAGAGGTTTCATTGGACTATATTTCAATACCCCTTCACCAATGTTAGAATGATATGTAAGTTAGACACACACGTGGCACTTCCTTCTACAATATTCCCTCATGTTCGGAGAGTTCATCAAAAAGATAAACAAAATAATAGATATGTTTATTACCTGTTCTTTTTCGAGGATCATATAAAGTCCACACATCGTATGTGGTACTCACAACAATTACCACTGCAAAGACTATCAGTACAAACCTAAATAAGAGAGAGCACAGCGTTTATGTATAACTTCACGTTACGTCACAACAAAATAAAATAATGACCGTAATGTATTAGAACAGAATATAAATACAAATATATCTACATTCCTAAAATTAATGTTATCGATATCAAATAAACAGTAAGCCATTAAGGAATTAAAATTTGATTTTCTCAATCAACCTGTTTTGTGACATTCCCTTCAGTTATTTGAAGCTCGATAGAGGTATTTACTGTAAGACAGTTTCAGGAAAATCTTTCATTATTTTTAACGTAGAATCAAACTCTCTTTTTAAAAATACCATGTTTTATTTAAAGAAACAACAACGTCTGTCAGTATTGGGAGTTGCAAATATCAGAATACAGTACAACGTACTCGCCCTGTATCTTGTTACTTTTATATTTTAAAAAAAATAAATAAATAAAAGGTGATACGGGTGGCCTCTCAGCAATTACGGTTCATACTTTTAAAACATATTCAAAATCATTTCAACGACAGAGTAGCCGTTTGTTCTAAAAACGTTTCTTAACTTTTGACGTAGAATTTGAAACTGGTTTAAGAAATATCATGTTCCTCTCGGTCTGAATAGCTCACTTTCAATCAGCTCTGGAAGTTGCAAATATCAATAATCGATAAAGCATATCCACTTTAGTTATTTCTAAAAACACAGGTTTTGCTATTTTTAAAACGGGTGATCTCAGACGTCCTTGTCAGCAGTACTTAAATCACTTGAACATCAAGGTATTGAAAGTGCATACATCAAGTTACTGCGAAACATTTACTAGACTGCCACTTCTGTCGTTAGACTACATCAAGAAAGTGAAAAATTTATAGTTGGAAAGGGGGTAAGGCAAGGAGATTTAATTTCTCCAAAACTGTTTTTGCGGTCCTGGAGAGAGTGTTCCACAATTTAAACTGGGATGAAGTTGGAATTAAAATTAATGGCGAATATCTTCATCACCCACGGTTCTCTGATGATATAGTCCTGTTTGCTTCAAGTGCAGAAGAACTACAAATCAGAATGGAAGAACTGAATAATGAGAGTTCGAAAATAGGCCTTAAAATAAATTTAAGTAAAACAAAAGTCATATACAATCAACATGCTGCAAAGAAGGAAGTGAAGATTAACGGAGAGACAATAGGCATAGTAAATGAGTATGTTTACCTAGACCAGCTCAAAACATCGAATGCTAAGTTGGCTGATGAAATAAATAGAAGATGTAAAATGGCGTGGAGTTCGTTTGAAAGACTACACATTACTTTCAAAAGCAAACCAAAAATGTGTCTGAAGCGTAAAGTTTATAATCAGTGTGTCTTACCTGTGATGATGTACGGCTATGAAACTTGGACACTGAATGCGTAAACGACTCAAAGATTGAGAGTTACACAAAGAGCAATGGAGAGATGCATGCTAAGAATAACCAGGAGGGACAGGAAGAGAAATGAATGGATTCGCGCGCAAACAAAGGTAGAGGATGTAATCAATACTGCGAAGAAAATGAAGTGGAGGTGGGCCGGTCACATAGCTAGACGAACAGATGGAGGATGGACGATAAATGTACTACATTGGATTCCTAGAGAAAGAAACGACCGAGACGACGTCCAAATGCAAGATGGGTAGATGAAATCAAGCATTTTTCAAGAACTACATGGATGAGGATAGCAGCATACCGATATATGTGGAAAGAAAAAGGGGAGGCCTTCATACACCAAAGGATGGAAAACGGCTGAATAGGATATATATATATATATATATTGACAACATTGGAATATTACCTATCTCAGTGGTAGAGCATTGACATATCATTCGGGAGGCCGTGGGATCGAGTACAGCAGCAGACCATCCTGACAAGGTTTTTCCAGGGCTTTTCCTCAGCCACAGCAGGGAAAGCCAGGGATGGCACCATCAACACAGGCCCTAACCGAATCCAAAATCCTTAATCCTCCCATATCCCGGCCTCGGCCTTAGATGCCTAAAGGCCATAAATAAAATTCAAATTCAACATTGGAATATTATTTAGGTAAACGTGCATAGGTATAGTGTAGTTTCACCTATATTATGAATGTGTCCCAATAAATCTTATTAAGAATTACTTTGACCTGTCTAACGAATGTTAAATGTCAAACTGGAGCATCCTACATTGTGTACTAGCGCAATTCATATAGACTTTGCGGTGGACAAACACTGTGTGCGTGGGTTTTATTGGAGTTCTCCCGTTTCCTCCCACTTTTTCCATTACGACTATTTTCCCATCATCATCCACTCGGTCTGAGCCAAAGTGGCCTAAAGACGTAAAACAAAATTCTAATTCAAAGCTAAGCACTAAGATTGTGTTTATCCTACTACAGAAAATATCGGCTTATTCCATAAGTAATGTCGTATTTTTGAAGCGTGACCAAAATAATGATAACTTACATTACCGTTAGTCAGGAAAATAACCTCCATCGGACTCCACAACACTTTGCCACCTTTCAAGCAGTTGTTTAATTCATCGTTGAAAGAAGTCACAGGTTTTGGAGGCAAAGAACTGGGTCAGTGTTCGTCGCACATCATCTTCATTCTGTAGTGTTTTTTTTTTCGGAAAGATGGTTTTGCAGGCTGTGAAAAGACTGTAGTCTGTTGGTGCAAGATCTGGTGAAAACACCGGGTGGGGGGAGTTTGTCTCAGCCAAATTCCACGATCTTATCACAGGTTCTTCTAGTCGTATGTGAGCGCGAGTTATCATCCTGGATCAACACGCCTTACGATAAACCAGCGCAAGACGTTTCTCTAACAATACAGTCCGTAGGGGTTCAAACTGTTGACAGTTAACATCTGCATTGATGGTCTGATTACGTGGTAAGAGCTCAAAATGGATTATCCCACATATATTCCACCAAACACTCAACATCACTTTGCAGGGGCGAAGATCCTGTTTTGGCCCAGTTCGTGCGCCCTCTGTAGGTATTTACTGCTGTTTGCAGGTAATGTTATGGCAGAGAACACATTTCATCTCTTGTCACCATTCTGTCCAGAAATAGCTCATGCATGTGAAGGGTGAGCAGGGAACTGCTGAAGGCAACTTGCTACTGCTTCTGTTGAGGCGTTAACGCATGAGGAACCCATTTTCCGAGTTTCGGCAGATGACGACGAACGGTTGAATGGGTGGCATGGAGTTCTCTGGCCAGTTCTTCAACAGTTTGTATTGGATTTTCTTCTCAGCTGCATAGGTCTCCTTTTGGTGACTTATCACTGAGGCTGGTGTCTCCAGGCCAAAACTCTTGGAACTACTTGTGGTACTTTCACACATCCACAGCACCCTGACCATATACGGCATTGATGTTTCGTTGCGCTGGGCTGGCTGGATGCCCCTGGTGAAATTTATACAGCAAGACTTGCCCTTAAGTGGTCCTCCAACACTGCCATGATCAAACACAAGCAACACTTCCAAAACGTGGAGTTAACCACTCTCCTTCTACAAACTGCAGCACAATCAAGTGCCCTATTATGACTGAGCTATGGTAGTCCGCACGTCAAACTATGGCACGTCTACTTCAGTATTCGCTCGTCAGGTGGCATCATTGTATACGACATTTCTTATGGGGTCAGCCGATAATACAAATTGGTTTTTATTTCCTACTTACATCATTCCCCAATCTTTAGCTTCGAACATTTTCTTCTCATTGGTGGAACATTTCTGTGGAGCCACTATAGCGGATATACCAACACTTTGTAAATTATTATTAAGTATGGTAGCTAGATTCTCAGCAGAACAAGAAGATGGAATGCAGAACGCTATCTGAATACCAAGGTAGGTCATTATCATGGATGCATCCCATCCTTTCAGCTGAGGAACCTGTAAAAGAAAGTAACAAACAAATAAATTAACAATTTATATAACTGTACAGTACTTCACGAAATTGATTATGTAGTATCCCCTTAAGAATCCATAAGCGCCAGTTGTAATGTTCTAAGTCTGTTGCTTTAGGCTTCAAATCTGTTTATAATGCGAAAAAAGAAATGTCTTATGTAACTAGTATTGTCTCCGCTTGTCTATTTGTGAAGAGTGCGGTCTATGGATGATATTGGTTAGGTACTGGATATTTCCTTTCACTAACATTCTACTAAAACTGATACTCTTCTCACTAAGGAGATAGTTGGACTAAGTCACACGGTTTGAACGTTAATATGTCAATGGAAATATCCCTCACTGTTTTTTTTTAATATCCATGATACCATAACTTGATTATATTTGTGTAAAATCTTCCGTCGGCCAGGTAGTGAACTCTGAATGGTCAAAATTGACTTTAGAATTCAACGATATTTGAAATCCAAATCGATTATGCAATTACTAATCCTGATAACTGCTGTTTCTCTTTTGTTGTAAGTTCTATAATAAATCCGGAGATAAAAGTAAGTTGCAACGGTATAGTACAAAAAAAAGCGCTGAATTAAACCAGTTGGTTTTGATGCTTTAGCTGTCTATTCTACACCAAAATGTTTGTGAACAAAGCAGGAGTCATTCACTTTCCAACGAATCTTTTCAAGATCCATTTTGTTAGAGACTTCTCAAGGGTTACTTTGTCACTCTTCTAGCTTTGTTTTCCTCGAAGAAGAATGTTTGGGCCGTGGTGCAAATTGATTTCCTAAAGTGAAAAGGAGTATTGTTAGCGATTGTTTCACCCATCGAAACTACGAAAATGTGAGTGCAAATCGTTTTGATTTTGTGCAGACTTTAATTTGAATTTTTAAAGGCCTTTCGGCAATTTTGGCTCAGGCCGAATCATTGATGATG
>JAGDQP010028653.1:6456-23981 GCA_022664845.1 Lepisma saccharinum | reverse complement strand
CCCACGCTTTCGGAAGGTTTTCAGTTCCAGTTTAATCAAATTGTATTTTTTTCAGTAAAATCACATGTTCCTTTATCTCAGTTTCTGTATATCTCAATGATATTGAACGATTTTGTTCATGTGTGCTATATTTCTGTAATTTACCAACGCTTTCGGGAGCTTTTCTACGCAACTTTAGTCAAATTACATTTTAATCAGTACAATGGATTCTTGTTTTTGTCTCAATTTTTATATATGTCAATACCAACTTATATTCAACGTGCAATTTACCAGCGCTTTCGGGAGCTTTTCTATACAAATTTAGTCAAATTACATTTTATTCAGTACAATAGGTTCTTGTTTCTGTGTCTGTTCTTGTATATGTCAATACCAACTTATATTCAACGACTCTGCTCAAGTTTGTTGTTTTCTTTCTATAATTTATCAACTCTTTCGGAAGCTTTTCTATGCAATTTCAGTCAAATTTCATTAGTTATTAATTTTTAGTGTTTTATTAGTTATTAATGAAAGATAAATGGGTTACACAATAATAGAAAAATATAACTTAAAATTGCCAATAAAATAGAGTAGGTGGAAAAATACTGCAACATCAGTGTATGTTTTTTATGAATTTTTGAATGTGTGGTTTCGGGTGCGACAATTTTTGGAAGGGTCTTTTGCGGGTATGTACAAATACTTAAAATTCTGTGAAAGTACACCAAAATATTAGGAATAAAAATGCGAACGGACAGAAGTATAAACAAATGAGAAATATACTGACGTTATTTTTGGAAAGTCTTACAAATTTATTTTCAAAATTAAACATTTAGCAGGTTACGGGTGAGGTTTCGGGTGCGACAGCGTGTGATTATTTGAACCTCGGATCATCATTAAACCTACATTTAACACACTTTAATATTCAATAGTTACTTTTTAATGACAATCATGTGCAATAAAGTGTTAGAATCATTAATATAAAAACATCAAAGAATAGTGCTTATTTCTTATAATTTATGCACTTTCGAAGACATCAATATTTCTAGGAAATTTATAATAAATCCTTTTTTTCCCTGTTAGTACGATAGGTAGAAGCAATATTTCTTTGATTTGTTCCAATTTTACATATGAAACGTCTTTCTCGTTAGTTTGGAATAGATTTGATAGTTTCGAGCTAGTATTAAAGCACATCACTTTGACCTCTCCATCTTCTTCATCCAAGTCGCTCAATGCCACTGCTGCATATCTGTACACATGTCTTTTCCTTCTCTCTTAAGGGAATTTCACAAGGAGGTAAGAACCTACCTTAATGTTTTGTGCATTTACTACAATCGTGTCTTGGTCACGCCGTTCATCACCTTCAGAATCTGTATCTGAGAAGTAAACATCATGATATCTCAGTCTAGGTAGGGATGAGATAGAATCTGATGGTGTGTTCAGCTCTGAATTAATGATCCTGGATTCCTTGAATTCGGAATTAGCGGTTCGTCCATATCTGATTTTGGTGCAAGTTACGGGCTCAAAATAATGACTCGATTGCAGGTTGGGTATGGGTTTGATACTTTCCCATCTTGACGTCAACATTTCTTCAAACTTTGAAATTTCTTCTGTTGGCAGGTGTTGAATATTTATTCCAGAAATGCATCTTTTTGCACAATTGTAAAACTCTTCAGCTGTGTTCACGTTTGCACGTCTTGACTTTACCTCTAACCAAACTTCGCGTTTTAATACGCCTCCAATCCCGTCAGCTGCACCCTTTCCGTGAGAGGTGGCAAAAAAATACACTGGGACTTTATTTGAAAATCTTGTTCCATGTAGCAAAGATTCGAAAGAGTATATCTATTTTTAAACTGGGCGGCACATCCATCAGAGAAAATGTATAGGTTTCGCACATTAGGGAACTCACTTTTCAATGCTTGTATAATTTGCCGAAGAAATACTCATACTGAGTACTTATTATGTGTCAAGTCATCGCTGATGATAGCAAAGGATCTTACAGTGTTCTCCGTTAGCCAGGCTACTGCTGTGAAAACTGTTACTTGTCGATGGCTCCCGTGAGCTGATTGTATCTCATCCTGTTGTGTAGCGGAATAATTTTCAGCAAAATCTATTTGTAAGACTGTCTCAGCCTTTTGCCAAGTCTTTTTTTCGGCCTTCGAATTGTTTGCTTTGAACTTTTTTGACGAAACAGTGAACTTTGAACGATGGTTTTGGATTTCAGTTACAGCATCTTCGATAGAACCATCATGTGTTTCGACTTTCGCTTGACCATCTACATTATCAGTCCATTGCTTCCAGATTATCATTTTCTCGGGCTCCTCACATTCGGGGAAAGCTTCTCACATTGTTATTGGAAACATTGCATACGCCGGTCATACATTTTTCATTGACAGGGTTACAACACATGTTTGGGGCTAATGGAAATGTTTTGATACCCGCATGCACAGCTTATACTAAGAAGTCGAAATTTGCATGATAACGACAGACACACACATTGTGAGGCATGGATGAAGACAGAAGTACGTTAAGATGGCGAACGTAAAAATATTACAAAGTAACTTTATCCGTCCATAGTTTGAACAAATCAAGACAAATTATATCTAACTCATAACTTAATAAGCTTCGACATTACAAGGCTACATGTAACTACAATCCTATTTAAAAAAAAACCCTCAAAAACATCGTCAACAGATAATGTTACACCGGAAACCAAACTCATGTCGCACCAGTAACCAGAGGTATGTCGCACCCGAAACCATCAAAAAATATACAAAAACCAAACAAATGTGAACAAAAATGATGCGAATAATTTAGTATTTACATTTATTTAGAAGTAATACAAGCACGACACTTTTAGGTTACAATTTTCGAAGTTATTAAAAAATATCGATGTTTTGGGTTTCGGGTGCGACATGAGTACAGCCTGTAACTACATATATATAATAATAACGTGAACATCTAACTTTCTTTTAGGAAAACAATCAGAAATTATGTTGCAAATACAATAACTTGTTTATTTGTTGTTACAGGTTTCTTAATATCACTTTCATTGACAGTGGAAAATTTTCCTAAATGTAATGCGCAAGTTTGACATCTTGCAAGCATGCGCGGGTTGCCACAAGTATAAGAACTAGTGTTTTTTTAGAAAAATCGAGAAATTAATACATGTTTCATACTTATTTCAGAAAGTATGGATTCTGTGGAAAGTGAAATTCAAAAAATAAAATGGAATATCATTAATTAAAATTTTGATGTCCAGGCTCATTTTACATGGAATGGCCGTTGTGTCTGTTTCCTTGTCTGTCGCCTTCCCTTCTTTGTCTTCAACAAGCTTGTGAACTTCATAAAAGATACAGGCCCTATTGTCTAATATTGTCTTTAAATGTTCTTTGTCATAACTGGTAACTAAGAGTAATTAAACTTATATTAATGAATTTGAAAAGGTTAAGATAGGAGCAGAAATCATACGTGACATATTAGATATTTATTGCTACTTTTGTATGCAAATATCTAATTATTGAGTATGTTTAAAATTGCAAGTTTAATGTCCAAACTCAGACATCTCCGAAAACTCACATTTTAAGAGCAGTACAATTATTCTTTGCTGAATTTTGAGCGACATCTATTGGTATCATTTTCTAGAAAAAAAAAAAAAATAAGATTGTCTTATTGAAATAAGTGTTTGGAAATCTAGTGTTTCTACAAGAGTATTTGGTTAAGATAATGTTGCACAGATGGAACTAGTACTGTCTGCTTAGATTTTGGATGCATGTTGGTGTAGCAATTGCTAGAATGTTTTTTGGTTTAAATAATAAATTAACACCAACATGAACCGATCCAAATATACAATGGACAAAGAGAAATAAATATCAAGGAACAAGGAAGATAAAATAAAATATCCCTAGATTATTAGTGAGGAACATTTGCAATGGGAAATGGAACTGCTAAAATTACCATTAATTGACATCTCAGTGTTTCCGATATTACTAAAATACTAAGACAGATTAATTTATATGAGCGCCAATAAAATGATTTCCTGCAAACAAAAGCTAATTTTTCAAAATGCAAATTCTTCTAACAAAGCGCCCAGAACAGAGAAGCTAAAAGAAACCAAGTTGCTAGATACAAACGGTACTTATATAGAATATTTAAAACTATGATCTAACCACATAGCAAACTTACGATAAGTTTGATTTTCGTTTGTGTAGCTACGATTAACTAAGCTTGATTCAAGTTTGAAATTGACTGTACTAAGTTTGACTTTATATTTCAAGTTGAACGTAGCCAATTGTCTTAATATGTTTGTCCGGTAGTATCATCGCTACGGTGACCATACGTCCCGAATTTATCGGGACAGTCCAGAATTTTAGTATCGTGTCCCGGTGTCCCGAAAGAAATTGGCAAAGTCCCGATTGTTGTATAGTTTTACTTGATATGGACAGTTGAAGCATATTGGTATCAAAATGTTATATTGGTAACAAAATAAGTGGGCAACGGTTTATTTATAGTAAATTTAAATATTTTTGGAGAAATAAATTAAAAAATAGTATTAATATGTACATGTCGATATTCAGGCATTGAACTTGTCTTGTAAAACGCGTTAGATATCGTTGCTTTATTTTCAGACATCAAATTCCTACTAATTTCAAAGTTCTAATGTTGGCATTATTTTCGAACTCGAGGTAGTTTTTAAAGGTTGTTCTAAACGACCTGAACGAAAACTTTTTTTATTTTGAAGGAAAACAGTGGCTTTGAAACCACCCAAAAATTAGAGGGATGGATCTATTAGATCATGATAAGACTTGTCCCGAATTTTTACTGGGAAAATATAGTCACGGCAGGCATGTTTTCCGCTTGTTATAACAAGCTTCATACGCAGGGTTGCTATATTTTAGAAGTGTAAATCTAGGACGCTACTGATTTACAAAAATCTTTCAATTGCACGTACAGTCACTTACAAAAATAAATGGAGATTGGAGTTGTAAGAAATAATAGTTCTTTCCTCCAGGAGAATTGCTTCACTGTACGCCAAATAATTAGACAACCAACACGACAGTCCATATGCGCCAAAACATTGCATGCCAGGATATTCCTCCATTTAGAGCTAGAAATATGAGTAGGTGAGCATAACTTAGAAAACGACGAGATAGATAGGCAGAACTGCCATTCACGTGAAGTTCTAAGAGATAGAAATTAATACAAAGAAAAAGGAAAATGATTTAAAAAATGGACATCATGCAGGAATCGTCACTATGCATTATCAACAAACTTGTCTTGTTCAAACACAGAGAGGAAGGGGGGGGGGGGAAAAGGCAGAAAAAAAGAAATGATCGAGACACTCGAAGTTTTCGAAAAATTCGAAAAGTTCGACACACTCAAATTGTCCGAGAGTCTGGAATTGTTTGAAAGCAGCAAATATTGAAACATCTCAATATGATCGCATTTATCGAGTCGTTTGAATATTTTGAAAAGTTCGAGATTGTCGGAGTGTTTAGAAGAAGCAATGCGTTCGAGGTTTTCATAGTTGTAGATATATGCAGGGAGTTCATTTTAAAACTTGCCTCCCTTGAAATGAAGTGAAAGAAATTTTTTTTCGCACAAGACGTTGAAAGCAATGTTTATGTACAAAGCTTAAGTAGTATTTCAGGACAGAGCGAGAGAGAGAGAGAGAGAGAGAGAGAGAAAGAGAAAACATGCATCACCCGAAAGGGAGTGGAATCCAGGACACCATTAGTCTGCAAACCATCACTTTACCGATTGCGCCAACAACAGGGCAGGCAGTAAAAGACGAATTTTGCATTTGATTTCGAGGGTTTAAATTAAAGTTCTGGATGGAGACAGCTTCTGATATTGGTAGAGGTAAGGAAGTTCGATAAGGCTGAAGACTTATCGAACTTCGGATTTGAAAATTTATTATCCGGCATTCGAAACCCTGCGAGTATTTGAGATTGTCGAAATTTCTGCAATATGTAAAGTTCGAGTATCATTGAAACAAACCTTGAGAATATTTGGTGCGAAGCTCCCTATTATAGGTCAAGCTGTCTGTCCATCCGTCTGTGACGTCCGACGATAACTTTCGAACGGATTGTCCGATTTTGAACTTGCTTTAAAATGTTCACCTTGGCTTTCGTCAGACATCTATTGGTTTAGGTTGCCTTACGACTAGGGTTCCCAACTGTCCCGGCTTGGGCGGGATTAACCAGGAATTCTACGTCTTGTCCAGGAGGAATTTCTTTGTTCACCGGGACGGTTAAAATCCGGGAATCGAATCTTCCGGTTCTTGAATAATGAATATTCGAGACGTTGGTTAAAAAATGCAAGTGTGAAACTATCGCAATCGCTATGTTTGGCAGAATTTGCTCAAAGGAAACAATGCTTAATTCTGTAAACAGAACAACTGCCTCCGCACCCTTTGTTCTGCTAATAATATAGCTTAGTTGTATCATTGAAGCCATTGGGTTTCCAGGGTTGATTGTTGCAGGCTGCTGCAGGTAGCAAGAGGAAGACGTGTATGCAAGCTTCAAACAATTTTCGCGTGCGCTAAAACGTGTTTTTATTTTACAAAATTTTTCTGGTAACATATGTTTCTCACTTCCTAAGTCACTCCCAGTTAAATGAGTATGCACAGGCCGATGGGTAAATATTTGCCCCGGAATGGGTGAACTCATGGTTGGGAACCCTACTTACGACAAGGGGAACTCCCCCGAATCCGAGTATTTGTTCCTTGAGAGTAGGCGTGTAAAAGCGACGATAACTTTCGAACGAATTGTCCGATTTTAATGGGGATTGGCCTAAATACATGTGTCAAGTATCTGTTGCTTTTGGTTACCTACAACATCGGGGTTCCCCCAAATTCGGAGGGAATTATATTATTCATCAGCAGAATTATAAACGTTTAAAATTCATTTCTAACGTTATTCTAATCCAGATCCTAATCATCAGTGATGAAGCTATCAGGGAAACAGTGTTATGATGTAAAAGTGATCTGTAGCACTAAACCTAAAGTTGTAAACTTGCAACTTGGATTTTCTCTTTCCTCTGATATTATTATTAACTATTAATTATGAAAAGTGAATTTTCTGCAAAGATCAAAAGCTTTGACAAATTTCTGGTTCCGCGAATTCGCTAAGTCACTAAAATAAACTATTAGTGAGGAGATAATCACCATTTTCCTATTTTCTTTATCTTATAATGTTCAAGCTCGTTAACCACTGAGCCTATAAATATGAAATAAACGTCGTTTGGAAACCCTTACAAAGAGGAATGTAAGAGTTCAGTAGAACTCCAACACCACCACCTTCTTCACTTTTTCGAAATTTCTCATTTTGCTAGAAATAGATATACAAATAAATTCTCGTAATAACAAGTGCAAACCTATAGGTATACCTCGTGAGGTCCTAATGACGGATGTTTGTCTTTCACCGCAGAAGGTGTTTTTCATATACAGAAGACATTCATAATGGAAAGAAAATAGGACCATTTAGTTGCCGTGCAAATGACTTATTCCCACATTTTAAGTTAATATTTTAAATAAATTTGATTGCGTTTCTTTATGTGTATCTATGAAATCTTGGGGAGGCAAAGCCAACCGGGTAGCCGTGCGGTTTACGGCGGTAGGCCAATGACTCAAAGATCCCGGGTTCGAGTCCCGACAGGAGTATGGGTGTGGATTTTAATGGCTAAAGAGCGAATCGTGACGGGCCGAAGTCCAAAGTTACTAGACTGACCCAAGTAAAAAAAACTTTACCAAAGTTTTTTTTTTTTTTAATTTTATTTGAGTGGTGAAATAGAGCCAAACTAGTTATAAAGTCATATCGAGCAATGTGGCTTCTAAGAATCGTGTCAGCAACGTAAACAAACACGTGGACAATGTAGGAATCAAACAAGTGATCCTAACAGAAGTAAGCGTGCTCCACAGTCCCACCGATTTTCCATGAAACAAATAAACAGGAGCGTAAAAAACACCCCCGCGGTGCAAAAGGGGGGGGGCATATGTGTCTCAGTATTAACATGGTATTAATAAAGGAAGCAACAACTGAAAATTGCGAATGGGGTGGGCCCGTAGAACTAATTAGTTACGCCACTGCAAATAAGCCACAGAAGTGAAACGTATGTAGCCATGAATTTGAGAAGATAAAATCTTGAGTAAAATTGTTTCAAATTTTTCCTCAGTACGTTCCTAATGAAAGAGCCATTACATCTAATAGAATTGCACAGCATCCAAATATTCTTCTTTGAAATTCTAAGCTAAACGTTACCATTTTTTCAAATTTAAAGGAGTTGAAAAATGGAGGCATAAACATAGAAAGCTCACATACAGTATATTCATCGGTCTTCATTTCAGCAAAACCTATTCCTGCATTGAATATCAATGATTTAGTATTCTGCAGAACTGATTTCGATCTCCCAAGATCTAAAGACAAATCACAGTGCTTGGCAATTTCCGTAATACTCGAAACAGTGGAAAGTAACCAAATGTAATCTATTTTTATATTTCCAGTCAGACATGTCGCTTATTTTCTAAATTCTCTCATAAGTTTCCTGACTCAAGTTCAAAATAAATACTGTCTCAATCAATTTTATTTACAGAAATGATTTTTGGAGAACAGGCTCAATCATCAAGGTCAGAAGAAACAAAATTCTTAACATTCTGCGAATGATCTTTTAATATAATCATGAGAAAACAAAGGCTAAAATAAGCACTAAAAAAACATGATAACTAGTAATTTAGACTTGACATCAAAGAACATAAAAATTGAGGTAATGAAACAATGATCATGAGCTCTAGCAAGAATTCTTGAGAAAGTAAGTACAAGGCAACCAAAAATATTTTTGCCGTTCTAGAGCAGTGATAAACAAAGAACAATACAGTGGACGGTACGTCAACAGCATCCAATGCCTTTTGCCAACGTTCCTACAGCTGCACAATACCCTGGTGATAAAAGTCGGCGGCCTTCGAGGCAAAGAAGTCCGTGAGTGCGTTCCGCAGGTCTCCCTCATTGGCGAAGGATCTCCCACGGAGGTGGTTGTCGAGGGAATGAAACAGGTGGTAATATGTTGGCGAAAGGTTCGGTGAATATGGTGCTGGTGAATAGAGGTCAACAGTGATGGTCTGACCAGGTGGAAGGATCTCGTAATGCACACTTGGCGACAAGTCCACTATACAGAGAGCATAGCCTTTCATGGGTGCAGAGGTGGTCTTGAGATGTGAGGAACAGGGTTACGTGGCGACAACCAATGTCTGGTACGCTTGGGAGTGTCATAGAGGACCCATGTTTTGTCACCAGTGAGCAAGCGATCAAATATGGATGTATTCAGGTGCCGAGTGAGCAAGCACAAACAGGCTGTCACTCGTTGTTCCTTTTTGGCTGCCGACAATGTGTGGGGTACCCACTTGCTTAACCTGTATGACTTCCCTATCCCATACACGTGCAGTCTGACTGTTTCAGCGGAAATATGGAACCTTTCTGCAAGTTTATCACATGTTAGACCGCTGTCCTTCTCGATGGTTGTTTACAGGGTCTTGTCAACCAACACATGTGGTTGTCTACTGCGAGGTTCATCAGCAAGGCTCACATCTCCCGAACGGAATTTCTGGAACCAATGCCTGGCGGTGCGTTCTTTCACGGCATTCTCACCAAATGTCTGGCATATGCGGAGACTTGATTCGGCAGCTGACAGGCCCACTTTAAAGTCATACAACAAACACATGCGAACAAACTGCTTCGATACCTCCATTTCTCTTTTACCCTGGACGAGCTATGACTGCTGTGTGTGAGCACCGTGTCTGTATTACTGAAGGTCAGATTAACTCCCACTCGGTTGGCAGGCACGTGCGTCATTTCGTTTCCTCTCTGTGAGTGCATGATTATTGGGACGTCAAAAACAGCAAAATTTAATTTTGATTACTTTGTATTTCCATAATTTCTATAATCAACGGTCTATGTCCAGATTTCCTTAGCGATAAGGGGCCAGGATTCAAACTCAAATCTAACATCCGAATGTGTACCCAGTAACAAGGATCCAGATACCCGGTTCCAAGATCCGGATCTAAAAACCGGTTCCGGATCCAGGTACCCGGTTCTAGGATCCGGATCTGAGAACCAATTCCAAGATCCGGATCCGAGTTCCGGGTACCCGATTCCAAAATTATCCGGAACCGGATCCGTTAGGATCCGGGTAGTAATGATCCAGATCCAAGTGCCCATCCCTACTATGTTTATTCAAGACAACATTAAAGTGCGACTAATAAGAGTCCCAGACATTCGTTAATTACATCCGTTTCCATATTGAGACAACTAGCATGAAACTATGACACTTTGATCTGTTTTTCTAATTTAAACCGACCTTCATGGTCTATGAACGCCGTAAGAAGTTCAAATTCTGATCATACTGGACATCCTGAATGACGTCTTCCCTGATTATTCATCATTCAGGTCAGGCGAATAGTGCAATAGTGCCCTAAAATCCAGGCCATTTCCTTCTCCCACATACAAAATAAATGTAATGGAGCAACTACTACTCTGACCTTTTTAGGTCCTTTGATAGCAAGGCTATAGCAAAAGGGACCTTCTATTCCCGCTTATGGTGGCCGTCCGTCCGTGTCCAGAAATTAGATCTCAGGAACTACAAGGTGTTAGAAGGATGTTTGAAGTGTGATTGGAAAGGTCTTGATAGACTACCTAAGAGCCCCTGGAGTCGTCCTGATTGGTGCAGTGATGCCAGCCCATTTACTTAAAAAATCAATTGTTCAAATAACTTACATTCAGTTAAACCTAGCTACGCCAAACTTGGCATAAAGTTTATTTATTTATTTATTTTAGAACACAACAGGAGAACCAAATTACAAGGTTCCATATTTTAAATTATTGTCACCACTAGCAGTACAATCAGCATACAAATAATTTTTTACAATGTTATGAATTTGTTTAAGATTCATATTATGAAAGTCAATTATTCGGCACAATACAAAAATACTGAGATGGCCAACGTTGCCAAGCCTTACCAGTGTTGCCATACTAATTTCAATAAATTTCTATATATTTTCTTAAATTGCTTCCAATATTTTAGTCATAGTGGCACCAAACTTGACATAAACATTGTTTGATACAATAGGAACATTACTGAGATGTTCCCTCTTCACTGCAATCCTTTTGCAATATTGCCAGCCCATGCCACAAATATATCTCATGAATCATAAAGTGTAGAGACATGCATGAGCATGAGCTGTCGTTCGAAGGCTTTAGCTAGACTAACTCAGAGCCACCAGAACAGTTTTGATTGTTGCAGTAGTTCAGTGTTTCCAACTAAGCTTTAAAAATAATCAATAATTTAAATTGCTTCCTTTCAGTTAGCCCTATAGTCAAGCCGATGTGGGGGTGGATCGTAACATGCGTTCAATTTTTTTTTTTTTTTTTTTTTTTTGCTTCTTCTCATGCTTTGGATCATCTTTCAGAATCCGACTGATACCACCCTCGCACCTGTGAGCAATTTTCAGTATGATGTCACTGATCCGCAACACTTTTTTAATGCATCTCTCGGTATACTAAAGTTTAAAGCATCAAGAAATTGTCAGATTCTCTTTCTGATGCAGTGGTTGTGACAGGGAAGTTCTCTTTCAGATTCAAAATGATGACACCCTGGCATCAGTGAGCAATTTTCAGTATGACGTCATAAATGACGTCACTTAAAGAGAACTCTTTTCTATGCACCTTACGCTATACTTAGGTTTAAATTCTGATGTAATTGATATATCTCTTTCTGCAACAGCAATTCTGACAATTAAGGCTGCATTTCAAATTCGGACTGACGCCAGTCTGGTACCAGTGAGCAATTTTGAGTATGACGTCATAAATGACGTCACTAAGAAATAACTCTTCTCTAAGTACCTCTCGCTGTACTCAAGTATAAATGCAGAACTAATTGTTCCATTCTCTTTCTGCAACAGCAATTGTGGAAAGGATTGTTCTCTATCAGATTCCAAGATATTCCATCTTGGCAGCTGTGAGTAATTTTCAATATGACATCACTTATACAGATCATTTTTATAAAGCTCTCGCTATCATCAAGTGTAAATCCTGAACTAATGAAGCTATTACGTTTTGCAAATTCACGGCAAAATTTGCTCCAGAAAAAGATATTTCTTTCATGCATTTGAATGAGGCAGATGATCTGTCAGTTCATGGTGCTACAACTATGACCTCAATATCATCATTCCAAACGTAATGATAGAAACACAAGCTATGGTTGCAGAATTATTTCAACATCGATCCGATACAACTGACAACATAATACTTTCATCCAATATTACAATACCAAGCTTGAAAAGACCATTTTTACGGAACTTTAACTCAGGGAATTGATTCCAGTAACGTCAACCACCTTTTGCGAATATCTGGAAGAGTCAACAACGAGGACATCAGCAGAACATCCGGTGCTGTACAAAAAGATATACAATTGTAACCAAAGATTCTGACTGATGAAACAATCACGGAATGGTCTGGTTACAAACAAACTTACATAACAAAACGATTGTAATGTGTTTTCAACATTGCTACACATTTAGACCACTCATTGATTCTCCACCATCTCATCCAGATACTGTTCTCACGGCAATGTATTATGTTGCATCAGTTATCAGCGGAAGTTTTCCCTTCATTCACATCACTGCTGACATGCAACTATACAAAGTCATCATGAAAATCAAGTGGTCCGATACTAAGAGCTGGCACAATGATGCACACATTCATGTCATTTATAGGATCTGTTGGATAACTTCCGAAAGAATGTGGTTTGGAGGAATTGGTATGGTCAGCTTTTGGAGAAGTGGGAAGATGCTTTCTGGCAAAACATAGACGAAAGCAGTTCGAGGATTACGTATGGTGGCATCCATCCCTTTTAAAACTTCATTCAGGAAGGGGGTAACAACAGTTGGAGAAGTGAAGTATAAGCTTGACAAAGCAAGAGAAACGCCAAAAGGTCGTTTGCGGATGGACATGTTAATCTTATCTGTTGTTATTGTTCATTTAGTTATGAGGTCACAAAGAGAGGACGACTGGCTACTTGAGCTATACTGTCTCAAACGTATGGTTTCTTCCTTTTTTGCATCTGCACATTTCAACTATTCGAGATATCAACTAACATGGCATATCATCGAAATAGAAAATGTTTTCGATCCTGAAATAAAAGACAATCTCCTGAAAGGACATGTTGTGTGGATCAGTTTGGGGAAGAAATGTATATTAAGAAGGGAAAAGCAAATGGAGGCCTCATTGAAATGACACACACACCTTCTTCTGATCAGGTCCTTGAACGAATTATTTCACATAACATCTGCAATACAGATGGATCTGAAGGATGACGATTTCCTGAAATGCAAAATAGACATTCATAAAGAAGAAGGAGCAAATCGTGTTATTCCTGAACCAAAAGATAGAGAGAAGATAAGACAAATTTTCCATCAATGTATTCACTCACTGACCTCTGAAGTGAATAGAATTGTTAACATCGGTACTGACCAGACAGCAGACGATACTATAAACGTACAAGACACTCTGGCTATTGGAGATAAAATTGCTTTTGTCTCAAGGATTTCACCACAGTCTAAGCAAAATTGTAAGCACCCTCGTCTTACTAAAGAAAGGAGTTAAGATTGGGAAGAAGGAGCGTTGCGATGTTGAAAAACCGTAAGGTCGATTATTAGTCGTGTCGCAAAAGAAGAATATGGATATGTCTTATGTGTTCAGTTTTTAACTTTCCGCTTTGTCATTCAGTCTTTTTGATGAGTATGGGAGAATAAGAAAATGTGATAGAAGTGTTCTTATGAGGAAATCTGGCTATGTTATATCCTTCGGCCGTATCTCCTGACGTTGAACTTATTGATGAGGATGCAATGCCGTATCATAGTCAGTGGCCTGTTAAGGGATCCGTCTATGATCTGTACACCAATCTCATTAAAGAGTGCAGATCACCAGTGATGATGCTGACGCCTTGGTTCTCCTTTTGTATTACATCTGCTTTCATTCTTTATGAGTATGTATACTTTCTTTATGAGAAAATTCAACGGTTGTGTCATTGATAGTATGGCAATTTCTGCAAGACTGGGACACAAATGCTTGCAACTGTTACCTTTGCATGCAGTTTCAGGTTGTGACAGTGTGTATTTTCCATGTCGAAAAAGTAAAATTGTAGCATATAAGTTGCTACTAAAAGAAGAAACTCTGGGTCTTGAAATATTCGGAGAAACAAACGCAAATGAAGACGACATAGTAAGTGCAAGCAGGCGGATATGGATGGATATAAGAAAGACATTTCAATGAACCAACTGTGATACAAGTTATTTATGTCCAAGAAAGATGCTTTCACAAAATTAAAAACTTTGCCTCCAACAGACAAATCATTGAAAGAACACCTGAAAAGAGCTCCCCTACAAAATATGTTCTTGAGAGCACCGGACAAAATAAACCCACAGGATGTAAACGTAGTCATGTATGAATGGGAGATACACAGAAACACTTGTTGATCAATTACAGGCGTTTACAGAATTGGACCACCTCTACTAATCGAGATAGTTGCTGCAGTTGTGAATGCTGTAATCGCAGTAATTGTAGTTGTAAAGCAGGGAAACTCTCGTGCACAACCTACTGCAAATGTGGTGCATCTATAAATATATGAACGAACTTAACAATAGTTTGTTCAAGTGAAATTCAAGGTGGAGACTACTTTTCTGAATATGACAGTGATACGTCTGTTGATACGATATTTGACATGGATTGCTGAGAATTTTTGATTGAATTTGTTGTTCTCCATCATGGACTAGTAGTTTAGGTTTATCAAAGTTATTATGTTCAAATATGACGTCATACTGAAAATTACTCACTGGTGCCAGGTTGGTATTACTCGGATTCTGAAAGAGGACATCCCGAACCATAAGAAAAAGCAAAGAAATAAACTTTACACCACATGTTACGGTATCATGAATTTTTCTACTGTTCACAATTGGACTAAGTGCTTAACTGACTGGAATGATTTTTCGCACATAATCAGACACTGGACCGAACTGGGAAATTATCATATCACTTTGATTCTGAAATTATTATGTTCAGAGATAATCGACCAACTAATTGTCGATTGAATTCCAAAAGTGGTGGTAATGACAATGGAAAATTTAAAAGCAATGCACGGGTTAGTATGAATATCAATTCATTAAGAACGGCTATCTTAGATAACACACCCCCTAACACCCTCAGGGAGGGGCGGGGGTGGGAAGGGGTGACATGTAAAAATATTAGAAAACGACTGATATTGGTGTCGAATCCGTAGTTTTGGTGATCGCTGAGATGAATAGTAACAGTTTCGATGCCATTTAAGTCCAAGTTCAGCCCCCATCAGCAAGATTTGTTCACCCCGCGCGAAGGGGCGGGCATATCAGCTAGTACGTTATACAAAAAATGAATAGTTTGGAATCTAGAGTCCCCTAAGTTAACGCAGGAAATCAGGCAATATATCGAAAAATAATGACGAAACCATTGTCAGCTTAACAGTTTACAGTGAAAGTTGTGCACAAAAAACATAATTGATTTAGGAGTGCAACCTGTACAGGAGATGCATATTCGTGAAACTTTGTGTTCTGAATCATGTAATTAACTAATACTTTAGGCTCGCTTTAATTAGCTGTTAATTTCTAAAATCCACAAACATCTATGCCTCAATTGGAATGCGAACTCAGCACCAAAGATGAAACGGGTCAAGTTTTGAACCGGGACACCGGGTCTATGTTTGGAACCAGGCCATACTCGGTGACCCGGAGGTCAAAGTAGAGTTTTTATTCTTTGCTTATTATATACGAAGCTATGTTGAACAATGTTTCTTTGAGGGGTGACCGGGACCGGAGGTATTACCCCACAGAGAACGACGCCAAAAATTCCTAGATTATTATACACTAGCCATTATGCAAAAGCTATCTATCCACATTCACAGTAGATAACTTCAATATATGTTTATCTTTCTGGTAATAATCTGAGCACAGATAGTGAGTCATACTTAGGCATTGATTAGTACCCAGAAAGCCAAATGCTGACCACGACGGCGGCCCGACCATCTAGGAGTCGGGAAAAGGTCGGGACGATCCATAAGTAGCGTTTGGTCGTCGAGCTATTTTTCGGGCCTCCATTGGCGTCGGCATAGAGGCGTCAGCCCGCCCAAAACTCGCCCGTCCACATTGGCCCAGCCTTTGCAGACCAAATGCCGACGTCGCCTGGTTTGCTGGGTACATAATTTTTACTTAAGATACGTGAGCTCACTTCTCCAATAATCTCAGAAATTCTATACTCCAAGAATCTCAACAGACTATACTGATTAATTCAGATAAAAAGAACAAGTTCAGGTCGAATTGGGTAAGGATTCAATTATCGGGTCACTGCGGCACAGTATGTCGTTCATTTAGATCAAGACTCAGTCAACGAGTGAGACGGGCCATTTTCAATCTTTTGTGTCAAGCTTCGGACCAGGTCGCCGGGTCAGGATGGGTCACCAAAACTGGCCCGATTTCAGCTCTGCCTAGAACCTTGTAGACGCTGGCCTGAAGCCGCTCGCTACATGGCTACTGCGGTCGGTGATTCAGATTCGTCTCTACTACATGTCCTCAATCTAATTTCCACTAAAAGGCATTTGGCTAATTCATTCTAACGAGCACTCCTACAAAATCAACATTAAGGACCGCTACTATGGAGGTGCAAATGGGGCAGGTGCCCCAGGCACTGGACTAGGGGACTAAAATTGAAGAAGAGAGGGGCTCCATCAAAGAGGGGACAAATTCAAAGTTCGTTCCACTTGTAGTAATACAAGCTGCGAACCTGTCAATGCATTCTTTTGGTACGACTTCAACTGGAATTCGGTAAGTCGATATGAGAAATGTCATTGTTTGTCGAAATATTACGAATTTTGTGACGTTACCGTGCTAACTTTCAACGCCTCTAATTGTAAAAATACGCAGTATTTTAGGACAAAGTTTGTTATTATATTTTCCTTGCACTTTTGGGAAGTCATACTACCTGAAATGCTACCTTACATTTTTTCAAAACCGTGTATTTTTTATTATTAAAGAATATCATTTCAACCCTTTCAATATCATGTCCTAAATAGACATTTTGCAACCTTTTTTTTCCGTACCACTTACGGCTAGAAACTGATTTAATTGCAACAGCGTTCTGTCTGGACTGAGGACTAACATTAGGAAAAGGAATTAAGGAAAAAATAACTATGCTAAGCATGTCTGACGTAAAATACGATCTACAATTGGGGATGAGGTCGTCCTTAACACGATCTGCTTAATGAACTTCCTCTGCTACTCAACTGTCGCCCCCTCTCGGGGCTGATGCTAAGTGTTGCTAACCAATTGCACCAAAATTATCGTACCGCTGAAAGAAAATGGTCGATTTTCTATCAAAATAATAGTAAACAATAAATGTTGTTAATAATAATAATAATAATAATAATAATAATAATAATAATAATAATAATAATAATAATAATAATAATAATAATAATAA